>JZLH01S0009667.1:0-11937 GCA_001188425.1 Eucidaris tribuloides
ACAGAATCTAAATACATTTGAAGACATTCTTGGAATTTTTATAGTAAAGGCATCATTTAACATTGTTTCCAGTTTAAACAATCTGAGCTTCATGATGACAGTATCTCTGATAAGGTCTACAAATTCTGCTGTCTAATAAAATTTTTGTCCACAGGAAAATAAATCATGTGCCAAAATTTATCTGTTCATATTTTGCCACTGACAGGATAACTGCCTAAAATTGTACATTTAAGGATCTTTATATGTCCATTCCAACACCAACATTGAGGTCAAATATCAATGTATGACAATTTTTTAAAATGATGCTTCCACAATGTTAAATAGTGCCTTTAAATAATATTGAAAATGTTTTAGTTGAATCGTTTCCCAACGTCGTCAGAGGTCAGAGGTCAGAGGTCATACACCTGGGGCACCTTGGGGGATGACTTGGAAGACCTTGTCGGTTGACCGTTGGCCAGAGACAGACCTGCTGGTGTGCTGACGATGGCTGCTTTGGAGGGGGCCGGACCGGACCTATTGGAGGACGCTGGGGGGTGGGGTTTCTGGGCAGCCCCCTGGGGTGGTGTGATGGGATCGTTACAGGTGTTGCGCAGATCACGGACGCGGCTGCTCACCTCCCTGAATGTCAAAAAGAAGAATTCTTTGAGGTCAACCACATAAAAACACAACATTATTTGCATAATTTTGTTGTAAATACATTATTTGTTTGTAAATACAGTGAAATCTGTCTATAGTGGCCACCCAAGGGAAACAAAAATGAGGTCTTATAGACAGGTGGCTACTGCTCACCTCCCTGAATGTCAAAAAGAAGATGAATTCTTTGAGGTCAACCACATAAAAACACAACATTATTTGCATAATTTTGTTGTAAATACATTATTTGTTTGTAAATACAGTGAAATCTGTCTATAGTGGCCACCCAAGGGAAACAAAAAATGAGGTCTTATAGACAGGTGGCTACTGTAGGCAGGTTCTGTAAAGACATGATATGTCTCCTGGGGAATTATTTTAGTGGCCACTATAGACAGGTTGGCTGCTATAGAGAGGTGGCTGCTAAGACAGGTTTGACTGTAATTATTTGTTTGTAAATACATTGTTTGTTATTTAACATTCAAAATTATATAGTTATAAAATTTAACTAAGAAATTCGACTCGCGCAGTCGATGGTATGCCTCCGGCCAAGTGGCGCCCACTATGTAAGGCAGCATAACAAGCTAATCATATCAACAGTTAGCAAGCTCCCTAACTGAAGTTATAGTTTGGCAGGCAAGTTCCATTGACCTGTGACCCTTGACCCCTTGACCTTTGACTCCTGGACTGTAGCCGAAAAATATTTGTCTTTTGATTTTTGAACCTAACGGCCAAATTACATTAAACAGTAAGCACTCCTTATTGAACTCTCACGGCCAGAAAAATGACAATTTTGGGACAAAGTTCATTGACCATTGACCCTTGGACTTGAAACTTTGACCCCTGTGACTCTACCAAATATTTGACTTTTGGCTTTGAACCTAACCACCAAATTACATAACAGTGAGCACTCCTAACTGAAGTTAGGCAGAAAAATGACATTTGGGACAAAATTTCAATTGACCTTTGACCCTTGACCTTGAGTTTAACGTGCCGCTAGTGACTCTTACCAAATATTTGCCTGTTGGTTTTGAACCTAACTGCCAATTACATTTAACAGTGAGCACTCCTAACTGAAAGTTTTAGGGCAGAAAATGGCATTTTGGAGCAAAGTTCATTAGACGCTTTGACCCTTGACCTTGACCTTTTGACCCCTGTGACTCTAACCAAATATTTGTCCTTTGTTTCCTTAAGATCCTAAACGCACCAAATTAGCATTAACAGTGAGGCAGCTCCTAACTGAAGTTATTAGGCCAGAAAATGGCATTTTAAGGACAAAGTTCATTACGCTTTGACCCTTGACCTTGACTCTTGACGCCCTGTGACTCTACCAAAATATTTGTCCTTTGTCTTAAACCCTAAGCCACCAAAATACATAACAGTGAGCACTCCTAACTGAATGTTATAGGCAGAAAATGGCATTTAGGACAAAGTTTCATTGACCTTTGCCTTTGACCCTCGACGGATTTGTCGCCAAAATCTAATCAATTCCATGCTTGCCTAGTGTCCATGCCTTGTCGCAAGTATGCATTTATAAATCGCTCCAGCGCGTAACTTCAGTAATCTTGTTCAGCAAGAAAAGTGTGGAACGCACGACATCACGGACGCAGCGGACGCACGACGTACGGACGTTACGGACGGACATACGGAAACATAATGCCTCCGGCTCCCTTTACGGTGGCGGAGGCATAATAAAAGAACAGGGCAAGAAGCTCACATTTTCATCAGAACAGTACAATATCAGTTAAAAGTGCAGATCAAGATACCATGTTCCACCCATTAATACATCATCTACTCCAATAAATTCATAAAAGGTTATATCATCTGGCAAATACTATTATCTTTTAGCGATCATAAAACTTGTAATTTCATCGGTCAATCGTGTCTTTCATAAAATCCTGTATTACCTGTGACTCGATCACAAAATACATTATGTACACAAAGTCCTCGGGATGGCATTTTTCTTTCGTTGTAGCGAAATTTTGTTTAACCAAACAGTGCAAGTATAGAAAGATATATAAATAATTTTGGGGCCTGAATCTTTACTTTGTTGTAACAGAAATTTCGTTTCAACTGTGTTCATTATAACGGCAGTGCACTGTATTACATGAATGAGGTCATTCATCTTGTTACTTATGGTTTTGCATTGTTGTTGATATTTGTGCACATGCGCTAAATCCATTATTATAAATTATGTCTTCATGGTAATTTCAGCAATGAGATTACACTACACTGCATCGCTCCTCAAGTTCTAACCTCCCTACTTACTTCCAGGCTTCTGATGATGTGTTGACAGCAGCGGTGTGTTCCATCATCTGGTCCTCCAAGGCTCCCATTTGATCCTTGATGGACTGAAGACAGGACTGGATGGCATACAATGGCCTGATGGAAACAACCAACAATGACACCAGCCATTCACCTTATTGTTACAGAAATCTTTGCAATGTGAGTGGTTTTATGGGGAAATTACAGGATTGGGAAGATTCCTCTATTTTTCCAGAAGAAATTGAGTTGAAACAGCCCAGCAACACCTAACTCATTTGCCTTTCAGCAAAGGTATTTTATCCACTTCACTGGTCTCTACTCAAGTGCGTAGATAGGTACCCGGTAGGATACCAATATTTACATTTAATAGAATGTATATCCAGGCTGGAAGGAATTGTTGAATTTGGTTAACCCGTTGGAGACTAAGTACGAGTTAACTCGTGTTGGTGTCTATGGAAAATGCGTGTTATAGCGAAATAAAATCGTCTCCAACGGGTTAATAAAGAACAAAAGGGCAGCAATGTTGGCATAAGCATAACATGCTCATTCCACATTTGACATTGAGTTTGAAATTTCAAACTCTCATCTTTTTAGTTTGATATTCAATTTTACATACATAGAGACCATTTTTATGGTATCATGCGTCTCTAAGAATTAAAGATTATTATTAATATAATCAAATATTTTACCTGCTATGGCTTGCAGACACTCCCTCCACCTCATCACTGTTCAGCAATGCCTCAACGTCGTAGGCAATCTCAGGGACCACGATCTCCTCTGCCAGCCCCTTATTGTCGGCCTGGGTGCCCCCTGCTCCTGCTGCTGCTCCTTGTTTGCCTAATGTGGCCGCAACTCGGCTCTTGGACTTCAGTTTGGCTTTCAGGAGCTGTGCAGAAAACCCAAAACAAGCATGATAACTTGTGTATTATATGGAAATACCTGTCACTTTGTAGGTGAGATCTAACAATGTTCTTCATAAAATGGGTTCAAATACTATTAGTCTGTTCTTATATAACGCAGAACACATGATAAGATTAGTCTTTATGTGCTGAGATATGATAAAACCCTGGTGACTGTTATGTGATTCTAAACAGCACAAAAATGTGCACACTTACGATTCCCTGGAAAGTATTCCTAGCTGAGCAGCCCCAGGTTCAATGAGAATATTGGGTGGGGGTGGGGCCTTAACCCTAAAAAGACCTGGGGGAAAAGGCCCCCCCTGTACATAAACCGCGATAACTTTTTTTGCAGCATAAAGCGTTCGCGGCCAGCGTTTCATGACTTTTTCTCCTTGAGTTTTGCACAACTTTGATAGCCAAATTTGTATACCCCCATGCTGCGGTTGCAGAAGTTATAACATTTTCTTTATCACGTCACTAAGAAAATTGAAATTTTGTATTCATATTTGTGTAAAGTGTAGGTATTTGAATGAATGTTATAGACATTGTTATTCTAACTACATTTTTATTTGTTTCTTTATATAATGTCACTTGTGATTCAAGTAGCAGTTCATAGGAATATTGAAAATAATGAAAACATTACATAACTAGAGAATTCCGGATGCGCGCAGGCCGATGGTGTATGCCTCCGCACCCCCGTCCATTCCAACTTTTGAATGTACGGGCATCGTGAACCTTGTGACCGTTCAAATCTTGAATATCTCATCTATGCCCCATAATACATACTTTACCCAAATTACATCAAATATTCGATAAGCGTTCTCAGTTATCGGTGGTAAAGATATCAAGAAGCGGTCTCGTGACCTTTGAACCTTTGACCCTTAAACCCAAACTATGATCAGTTCATTGTCAATTTATAACACTTACTTCAGCCCAAGTTACATAATATCCGACTAAGCCATTCTCAATATTATTGTGGTAAACTTTAAGACACTAAGTATTGAGCCTTGTGACGCTGACGCTTTGACCTTTTACCCTGAAATCTGATTGTTTCATGTACCTTATAATAGCATACTTCCACCCAAGTTAAAGTAACATCGAAAATCGGAGCAGCCGATTCTTAAGTAATCATGGTAATGAGCCGCAAATCAGACATCTATCACCTTCCTGCGTGACCTTTTGACCTTTGACCTTTCAACTCCAAAATCTATTCAGTTCATTGGTGCCATATAATACATACTTCACCAAAAGTTACATTCAAATCCAACATGCCTTTCTTTAAGTTATCATGGTAACTGAGCCGAAATCAGACGTCTTAAGGCCTTCAGTGAACCTTTGACCATTTGAACGCTTTCACCGCCAGAATCTAATCAGATTCATTGTTGCAATCAATAATACTCTTCACACAAGTTACACTCAAAATCCAACAGGCCTGCATTCACAAACTTATTGTGTAACGATCACAAGTCAGGACATATTTTAGGCAGCTGGTGACAAGTTGACCTTTGACCTTCACAACTCCAAAATCTTATCAGTTTCATTGATTGGCGTCATAATAACATACTGTCACGCCAAGTTAACACTGCAAAATCCAAATTTCCATATCAAAGAAGTTATAGGGGGTAACGAGCCCACGTCAGACATATTTTAGGCCAGGTGACCTTTGACCTTTCAAACGCCCAAATCTAATCAAGTTTCACATTGTTGTGTCATAATACATACTTCACCCAAGTTACATCAAGAAATCCGACCAGTCCGTTCTACTAAAGTTATCGCAGTAAGAGCCCAATCAGACCATATTTCAGGCCCGGTGACCTTAGCCGTTTGACCTCCAAAATCTTATCAGTTCATTGTTGCGTCATAATACATACTTCACCGCAATGTTAACATCAAAATCCAACTTTCCATTCAAAAAGTTATCGTGCGGTAACGAGCCCACGTCAAGACATATTTTAGGACCCGGTGAACCTTTGACGGCTTTGACGCTTTCAACCCAAAATCTAATCAGTTCATTGTTGCTTCATAATACAATACATTCACGCGCAAGTTACATCACAAAATCGCGACAGGCCGTATCAGCAGATAAGTTATCGCGGTAAAGAGCCCAAATCAGACATATTTTAGGCCTGGTGACCTTTGACCTTTGACCTTTCAGCTCCAAAATCTCATCAGTTCATTGTTGCCCCATAGTACATACTTGATCCCAGTTACATGAAAATCCGATCAGCGGTTCTTAAGTTATCGCGGTAACGAGATCCGGTAACGGACGGACGGACGGAAGGACGGACGCACGGACGGACGCACGGACGGACAACCCGAAAACATAATGCCTCCGGCAACTTCGTTGCGGAGGCATAAAAAATAAAGAAATACATAAGAAATGCAAAACAAAGAAATACATAAGAAATACTTATTTGCAGAATACTTATTTGCATATTTAGTAATTACTAATTTGCATAAGCATATCTAATAATTCAAGCATGACACAACGCAATTCCATGATACACAACCTCTTCTTACAGCTGAAAACCTTGAAACAGGAATTTATGGACCACAATAGGCACCAAAATATGAAAAATTCAATTTTTTGATAAAAATTTGCATATCCGCATAATTAATTATGAATATATCAAAAAATACAATGAATATCAGTATTTCGACTGTGTTTTGTTTCAGAGGACATGACAAAGGACGCGTGTGCCAAATTTGGTTGCGATCGGACAACCAACAGCCGAGATCTTAGGGGGGCCCAAAACGGCCCCCCCCCCCGCGGCCACCATCTTTTCAGCCTCCAAAATAGCCCAGTCTTTTTAGGGTTAAATAAGTTTTGCTCAAATAATACAACAAGTACAGGAATGTTAATTTGGAGATTTTGGGGTGTCATTTCCAAAACATCAATTGGATAGGGTGGGGGTGTGACTTTACTGACCTGTTGAAATTAAATTTCTATCTTCTTTTCATTTTCCAAATGTGTTTTACATTTTTTCTTTTTAACTTGCCAATCAACTATTGGGGTGGGAGCATGGCCCCCACCTATGGCAACATCAGAATTCAGAAACACACACCTACCTTGTTCTGCTCAAATAACACAAAAAGTACACGAATGTGAATTGGAGATTTTGGGGTGTCATCTCCAAAACATCAATCAGGATAGGATAGGGCGTACGTCTTTATTAACCTGTGGAAACTAAATTTTCATCTTCTCATTTTCAAAATATTTTTTTTTACATTTTTCCTTTTAACTTGCCAATCAACTGGGAGGGGGGGGGGAGGGGGAGCATGGCCCCCACCTATGGCAACATCAGAATTCAGAAACCCATTCCTACCTTGTTTTGTTGTAAGGTGGCCTGTAGAGCGGATTTCAACTGACTCAGTTTGGCCTGGAAAGCAAACTTCTCCTTCCGTGTGGTGGCCAGCTCTTTCTTCAAACCTTCCAGTTCCTGGTTTGTCATCTGTTAACAAGACGAATAATCAAAATGGTCCTTTATTTAACAAACTTGATGTGTTAAAGGGAAATGGCAAGATTGGAAATAGTCCTCAATTAAGAACACAAGTTCCTGGAATAAAGTAAACTGTTTAAAATTTTGTTGTGAAAATTTCATAGTCAAACATTTCCTCTCTGTTGTAAAATTATCATGAGAAAATGCTGTGACCATGAAACTTGTTATATAGATTTCTACAGGATCAATTTCTATCAGCAATACTACACTTCAGTGTTAGTAACAAAAAACGTGTTTCTCCTCAAGTAAACAAATTCAAGACTAATACTTCCAGCCTGAATATACACTCTCGCCATTGCATAGGTTGGTATATGTTTAAAATTATTTAGTTCTTGAGGTATTTTTTACTTCTACCAATCATGACACTGCCCTTAACATTAGATACAGTATAATTTAACTACAATTTGAACTTAGTTTCAATGACTCTCCTACCAGTACTATGACTGCAGATTTGACTGTTGTACGTTACAAGCAAAGGTTGGATGGAATCCATCAGGATTTAAAAATAGGGTGAGCTTCATAAACAAGTACCCTTATCGAGAAATTCATATATAAACAAACACACACACACACACACACAAACACACACACACACAGAATGGATGTGAACTCATTGAAGGCACAGTGCAACTTTAAACATAACGCTGCTACTGCTTGTATAATAGTATACTACCGATATTGCATAATTCCAATTCAAAACAGTGATAACGCCCCATAGTGGGCCAAACTTTGTGCAAAGTACAATCAGCAATTGTTTTCCGTTGGCATGGTGTAAACTGTACCTTTAGATTCGACTTGACTCCATCCAGTTCTATCTGTTGTCTCTTGTCAGCCAGTTCTAACTGCTCCTTGAGGGCATCAGCCTCCCTGGCCTTCTGTTCACTCTGCCAGGCTAGAGTCTGTATCAAGAAAATATAAAAGTTCATAATTACAGTTTGCACATGTCATGACATAAATGGTACCATGGGGCACCGAACAGAAATCTGCCATTTATTTTTTCATTGCTGTACCCTGGGTTACTAAATCGTCTAAAAGTTGGGTTTTTAGTGTGCTCTTCTACGTTGAAAAGCTCTTAACAGGTAAAATGTTTTGTTAAAGTGGTATTATTCAACACAAAAGACCTTAAAATAACACTTTCAATGTCTTTTTCCATCATTTTTGGTCAGTTTATGTCTGTATGTTCTGCACCAGTGAAACTCCTGCACCTTTACTATTCAACTGTACTTCTAATGGACACAAGAGGGCGCTACATAACGTGATACCTTGGGGTACAACGTTACCCTGGGGTAGTGCATGGTGCATCATGTGTAGAACAAAGGTCATTTGTACAGAGCTTGTGTAAGAAGACATTTGGAAAATAATGGAGAGCTCAACATGCAATAAATCTTGCATGCACAAGATGTGTCTTCAGAAAAGTGCAGGTGAAGGTACTCTTCTCAACAGAATGTACCAAAAGCAATAATACAGGCCATCACCGTAAGGCCAGTGACATGATTGGGAGAAACCAAAAATGCCTCTTTAACTAAACTGGTTGAAAGTTATATCAATGGATACACCAGCTGGAGTGTATCTCCTGGCTGAAAGGATTTATCTTGAGTTTGTTTTCTTAAGCCGAATCAAGCATGAACATACTAGCATTTTGTTTCTCTGGAGCCCCAAGAAAAATACATTCCATAGAACCCTACACAATAGATTTGTTTGTCACAAGACATTCAGACAGAAATTATTTTAAAATGAATCAAAGTTTGACTACCAAATTTTTAGAGTACAATCCTTGTACAGTGTACTTGATTCTAGAATAGTTTCACCCCACGTTGAAGACTACCCCCAATCATGTCATTTACCTTTAACACTTTGTATGCTGATGCCCGACGGTGCATCGTCTCACCCACATATAACCTCTGTGGGCTACAGAGGGTGCACCAGTTTGCCAAGAAAACAATCACTTTTGTACCTCTTGATTCCATTTTGAAACGTCACTAAATTGACAATTTTTCTTTTCTAGAAATGAAGTGACAGGTAACCACCTAAGAAGGTTGAAAATACATAAAACTCTTTCTCTCCTCCTGATGTAATACCAATCAATCTCCTACCTTCATTTGATCTTCCAGTACGGGGCTCTGGGCCTCTCTGTCTTGTAGATGCCTCTTGAGTCTCTCCATGTGGGCTCTAGTTGCCTCCATCTCCTTCCTCATAGCATCTAACTCTGTCTTCTGACCAGCCTCATTCTAACATAGGATAAAAATGGTATCACAAATCTTACAGCATAACCTCAATTTATTTAATTGAAGATAAACTGGAGTACTAGTTGATGGTGGAATAATCTTTCATTACAGTTCCCCATTTTTATGATTTCCAGGTGACAGCATATTACATTTGCATTATTATACGTGAAATGTTCACTTCAAATCAAATAAATAGTTGTAGGATTGGCAGTTTAAAAAGGCGAATTTTCCACCGCTGGCCCCAGCTTTGCAATATTCACAATAACATATATATATATATAGATACTACATATAGATTTCTGTGTTCGTACTTGTCAGAATAGCTTTCAAGTGTTCTGTTGTTTTCAACATCTCTCTTCTATCTAGACTGACATTTTCATAATATCATCTGTTCACATATGGTTTGGTAACGATTAATATTAAAAATACAATAATTTTTGTTAAGGACTCAATCTTATCTTTAAAGTGCACCATCATCTTTTACAGAGGGCGCTTTATGCAAAGCTTGAGAAAATCTACGAGGCAGCTCCACGATTCTAATCAAACACATTTCTGCAGTGACTGGCAACAGCTTCTCACTCATGTGTGCAATGCAAGTTTTAACATCGATCAATGCAATAGCATACAGCTGAATGCTGGATGATAGCCAGTCTGCAAACAAATTTCTGATGCGGCAATTGATTGCTGATATCGCCAAATATTGGGTATTGGGGAAATCAGTTTCATCAATTTATATGCTTTAAATATCAAGCCGAAAATAATCCATCAATATGCAAAGTTTTTTGACACACTTCAGATACAGGACCACATTTCTCTTTTCCCAAAATTTCTTTCCCCATTTATTGTTACTCAAAAACACTTCATTGAGCTTCTTCGATACACATTTTTTACTTTCTATAAGTGTTTACAAATAAATAATCCCAGGATTTGTGCAATTAAATCATTGAGTTGCAGCCGTTTTCACATGAGTACGAAATAAGAAGTTCACGATAACCTTACTCCCAGCCATTACTGATATGACACAGTCAGCATATGATATATTTTTCTCTGTTTTTGGAGGTTTGGGGACTATTTTTTTTTTGCAGATGCACAAAAAACAGAGTTAACATCGACTACTTTTAACTTGCCAAATTACCTTCTTTAGTCTCGTCAGTTCTGCATTCATCGTTTCTAGCTGATGGTCCTTCCTCTCTATGTCACCTTTGACCTCCTGTGTCTCCGTCCCCAGTGTCTGTAGTTCCTGCCGTACACGATTACTCTCCCCTTTTTCATAAGCCAGCTGGGGACGAATTATAACACAAGTATTCATATTGATACGGGTGTTTATTATCATATAAGTGTTTATTAAGAAACACATGTTTAATTCTTAATGCGACATGGAAATTACAGCTCCATGGACTTTGTATGTATTACGTGGTGCATATTTGCAACATTGGCACATTCAAAGTTAAAATGACACAGGTTATTATGCCATATGTGTTTACTATGGCACGTTTATTACGACACCGGTGTTGAAATAATCACAGCAGGTATTGTGTTCACTAGATGATACACAAATCAGGTCTTGCGTTCAGACTAGTAAAATTCAAATTAAGAGAGCAACGTTACATCGCTGCATTTTGTTTGAATTTTATCAGTGTTTACTTTCACATAACCTAACTTTTTAGCCCCAAGGTTTTTGTGAGCGGTTAAGATTGACATTATAAATGATTTCAGCCCATTTACTTGAAAAGCTCTTTTTGGAATGTGTAAACAATGGACACATTCTTTTAAGTGATAGGCTTCAATTTAAAATATTGTCAAACTTTGATATCTGAGCTACATAGTAGAGTTCAAATGGACAAATAAACACCCTAGAATACAAAAGTTTGGAAAGTTACACTGCCAATGGCAAGTTATGCATGAATAAACAATTAAAACTCGGGGCAAGTTTTAACCCTAATCAGGCTGGGCTTTTTTGGCTATGCTACATCTGGGGGGGGGGGGGGGTATTCCGGCGCCCCCCGTGAGATCTCGGCCGTCGATCGCGCGAACGCGCCGAAAATCGGCACGCACGTTACCCATCACGTAATCTACAAGACTGTATAGTTAATTACCAGGAATTAATTTCATATCAATTAATTATGCTAATTTATGCGTAAAATCATAATTAAGCTGTAAATCACTAATTAAAGCTCCAAAACTGCTAATTTTTGTGTCTGGACACTCTTTTTAGCATTCTTAGCAAGTTTACTTGAAAAAAATCCAGAATCAAAATCGATTTCCTATGTATTTTATTGTTTTTTCAAATTTCTTATGTATTTCTTTGTTTTTTCAACCTTTTGTTTTCTATTGTTTTTTTGATGAACTTTGTCAGGGACACTTTTGCGGTCATAAAAAGCACAAAATTAATTAAATTCAACCAATTAAAGTAAAAAT
>JZLH01S0009667.1:17913-28029 GCA_001188425.1 Eucidaris tribuloides
CGTATTGTCAGAATAGCTTTCAAGTGTTCTGTTGCTTTTCAACATACTCTCTTCTATCTAGACTGCATTTTCATAATATTCATCTTTTCAACATTTATGGTTCGGTAACGATTAATATTAAAATACAATATTTTTGTTAAGGCACTCAATCTTATCTTTAAAGTGCACCATCATCTTTTACAGGAGGGACGCTTTCATGCAAAGCTTTGCAGAAAATCTACGAGGCAGCTCCACGATTCTAATCAAACACATTTCTTGCAGTGACTGGCACAGTTCTCACTCATGTGTGCAATGGCAAGTTTAACATCGAATCAATGTGCAATAGATTACAGCTTGAATGCTGGATGGATAGCCAGTCTGCAAACAAATATTCATGATGCGGCAATTGATTGCCTGATATCGCCCCAAATATTAGGGTTATTGGGCGAAATCAGTTTCATCAATTTATAGCTTTAAATATCAAGCCGAAAATAATCCATCAATTATGCAATAAGTTTTTTGGATGACACACTTTCAGATACCAGGACCAATTTTCTTCTTTCCCAAATTTCTTCCCCATTTATTGTTACTCAAAAACACTTCATGACATTCTTCGATACACATTTTTTTACTTTCTATAAGTGTTTACAAATAAATAACCCAGGATTGTGCAATTTAAATCATTGAGTTGCCAGCCGTTTTCACATGAGTACGAAATAAGAAGTCACGGATAACCTTACTCCCAGCCATTACTGATTGACACAGTCAGCATTATGATATATTTTTCTCTGTTTTTGGCAGGTTTGGGGACTATTTTTTTTTTGCAGATGCACCAAAAAAAACAGAGTTAACATCGACTACTTTAACTTGCCAAATTACCTCTTTAGTCTCGTCAGTTCTTGCATTCATTCGTTTCAGCTGATGGTCCTTCCTCTCTATGCTTCCCTTTGACCTCCTGTTGCTCCTCCAGTGGTCCTGTCAGTTCCTGCGTACACGATTACTCTCCCCTTTTTCTATAAGCCGCTGCGCGTGGACGAATTATAACACTAAGTATTTCATATTGATACGGGTGTTTATTATCATATAAGTGAGAGGCTGTTTATATCATATAAGTGTTTATTAGAGGAAACACTATGTTTAATCTTAATGCGACATGCGAAATTACAAGCTCATGGAACTTGTATGTATTAGTGGCTGCATATTTGCAACATTGGCAACATTCAAAGTAAAATGACCACAGGTTATTATTCGCCATTATGTGTTTACTATGGCACGTTTATTACGACACCGTTTTACCCAGGGTTGTTGAAATAATCACAAGAGGTATGTGTTCACTAGGATGATACACAATCAGGTCTTGCGCTTCAGACTAGTAAAATTCAAATTTAGAGAGCAACGTTACATCGCTGCATTTTTGTTTGAATTTTATCAGTGTTTATTTCACATAACCTAACTTTTTAGCCCCAAGGTTTTGTGAGCGTTAAGATTGACATTTATAAATGATTTCAGCCCATTTACTTTGAAACTCTTTTGGAATGTGTAAACAATGGGACACATTCTTTAACGTGATAGCTTCAATTTAAAATTATTGGTCAAACTTGATATCTGAGCTACATAGCTAGAGTTCAAATGCGACAAAATAAACACCCTAGATACAAAAGTTTGGAAAGTTACACTGCCAATGGGCAGTTATGCATGAATAAACAATTAAAACTCGGGGCAAGTTTTAACCCTAAATCAGGCTGGGCTTTTTTGGCTATGCCTACAATCTGGGGGGGGGGGGCGGATTCCGTCCGCCCCCCTGAGATTCTCGGCCGTCGCATCGCCGAACGCGCCGAAATCGGCACGCACGTTACCCATCACGTATATCTACAAGACTGTATAGTTAATTACCAGAATTAATTTCATATCAATTAATTATGCTAATTATGCTTTTAAAAATCATAATTAAGCTGTAAATAAAACTAATTAACTTCAAAACTGGCTAATTTTTTGTTTTTGTCCTGGACACTCTTTTTAGCATTCTTAGCAAGTTTACTTGAAAATCCAGAAATCAAAATCGATTCCTATGTATTTATTGTTTTTTCAAATTCTTATGTATTTCTTTGTTTTTCAACCTCTTGATTTCTATTGTTTTGATGAACTTTTCAGGCGACACTTTTGCGCGTCATAAAAAGCACAAATTAATTTAAATTCAACCAATTAAAGTAAAAAATAATCATACATTTAATTGAATTTGGGCTGAAAACACAATTTGTATTGCAAAAATGTAACAAAATCACATTTATTGAAAGCCCGATTTTTTGGGGTGACATGCAAGTAAAAATGTAACGTAACTTGGGAACGCGCTACTCGGACGTCCAAATTTGGCGTCTCAAAAAGATTGCGCAACATTCGAGAGAATAAAGTCTGATAACGCCCGTGGCAACTGGCTTCGCGCGTCGCAGACATTTGCCGCGAACGTCTGGGGGGGGGGCGCGGGATTCTGCCCCCCCCAGCCTTTTACGGGTTAATAGCACTAGGTGTACACACAGTAAATCTATAGGAGAAATGGGCAAGTGAATCTGTGTCTCAACTTACGATTTTTCACTTTTTTAAAGCCCACTAAATAATCATTTTGAAATACAATTTTTTCAGAGGGCTTCATTTTTTAGACCTCATCAAAGACACTTGGTTAGCATGGGGAATCATGCTGGCTCAGATTTTTGAACTGTGGTTAATGTTAGCCAATACCTTTACAGGGCGGGTGATGCATATCCATGATGTAAGTAGCGCTCCAACTGATATAAAACCAAACAGACCACTATCCCTACAGTGTCTAGGACTACTCCCCCAGAGTACGAGGTCTCCAAAGAAGACAAACTCCCCCGAGAGCAACTCCTCCGTAGGACAATCACCCAAAAACATTCTCACATGGAGAACAACTTCTCCCCAAGACAACTTCCCCAGAGGACAAACTCTTCATAGGACAAGTCTTCCTGAGGACAACTCGCCTGAAGCACAACTCTCCCCCAGACAATTCCCCATGACGACAACTCCCCCTCCTAAGGGCATTCTCCTCCTGGGACAACTCCCTGAGGGCAACTTACCTCAGAATAATCCCGAGGAGGAGTTTAACAATATATTCAGTTTTGCAAAATCTGAGTTTTCCTTGGGGAATTGTTCCCCAAGCGGGCAGTTGTCCTTTGAGGGAGCCAATCCACCAGGGAGTGTCCTCCGCGGCGAGATATCCTTTGGGGCAGTTGTCAGAAAATGGGCGAGTCATTCCGGGGAGTATTGTCTGCGTACACATCCCTAACCTGTTTCCTGAGTTCCTAGATGGCCTGTGGTTCTCCTTAACTCACGGTCCCATCCACTCTTGGATTTGTTGTCGAAGCCGCAGATCAGATTTCTCCGTTTGGCCCTCTCTTGGGCGGCGCTTGAGTGGACGACAATACTCTTCCACGGCAGTCTCAGTTGGGCAGAGGGGCGCTCTCCAACATTCCTGTTGTTGCTTCGAGGGCCGAGTGACTCTGACTGAACACCTGTAGGAAAGGAAATTAATCCATTTAGTGAAAGCACTTATTCCATTTTAAATGCTTTTTTTCCTTCACATTTTGCATCTCCAATTATAATCGGCATATCTTCTCTGACAGCCACAAGGGTGTTAACTCAGTACCTGTTGCACACCAGAAGGGACGCATATCACTATAACACAGTCAAATGGGTTAGCACCCTTGTGGTTGTCAATGTGTATTGATGTTAATGCCCTTCTGAGTTCTATACTGCGCGATATTTATCATTGCTCTTCGATTTCCTTTTATAATGAGCTATTACCCTTTTGTAATATTGGTAGAATTTGTTAAAATCTAATTAACCAATATCTTTTGGCTATATAAAGGCAGTGGATCTCTTTTGCGGCCTAAACATTAACATTGTGTAAATACAATGGATTTAGAAGAAATGCCATGTGGGAACCTAAGCAAATATATGAGCTAAGAAACTGAGTTTTAGTGGAATTATATGACCATTAGACTCTTGATTTTAATTTTTCTCGCGAGTGAAAAAATTCCTCCCATAGACTTACACTTAAACAGCTAATTGTTTTTCTTTCGCATTTTTCAAATTCTAAGCCAATTACTCTCCCCCAGATTTTCACAGACATTTCCCTTCATTAATAGCTGAAGGGCATGGGTTATCTTTTTCCTCTGCGTCTTGCGGGGATGTTTGCAAATGAGATCCACTGCCTTTAAAGAGGCAAATATACAGGTTAAACATTTCTAACAAAACAAATTGCTGATATCACCACTGAAGCAAAAAACTGAATAATCAATCTAACCAGGACTGTACAGTTTGCCAAAGACAGAAAAACAGGCCGGTCAAATGTCTAGTAGCCAAATTGATTCATCTAATAGGAATATTCACGTGTAACACTTTCACTTCATTGTTTGCAAACAACCCATTCCAGTTTAACTTTACTAAGTAGTACTAAAATTCCCTTCGGATAACAATAATTTGACAATTTTAAATGTTTATAGCCAATTTATGCAGAATACAATGTTTACTACTTCTGCCAGACAAATTAACCATTACAAAAATACCCACTTGTTACAACATATATACATGATCTTATTGACGGAGAAATCCTCAATTATAGAATTGATGATGCGAAGGCTATATTTGGCGTTTTTCTTCTACTCACCCGCAATCGTCCCCGTTCTCTCTCGAGCGTCCAGGCTAGAGCCGGCTGTTTGCATCTTCCTCTTTTGCTCTTGTAGAATGCTCCTCCATTTAATCCTGAAGAACAAAAGAAAGAAAACCCAGTTTTGCTTATGCTTGTTGAATTGATAACTACAGACCTGGAAGTCCTGGATCTCCACAGCAGATCATACTACCATGTTGGTACGGTATTTGACACCACGGTCTCGGGGTTTTGAACCCGATTTCATGGTCTCGATCTTCAATCTTCAGTCTTGGACAATGAAGTCTCATGGTCTCAGACCCCAAGGTCTTGAGAAGCGTCTCAGCTCGGTCTCAGCTTGTATGATGTAGAACGGCTCAACGTTTAGCAAATTGCACATTCTAAATCAAAATTTGTGAAGTGATTACTCAAAAGCGCTTGTAATACGCCAATTTCTAAACCTGGCAAAATAAGAAGTATAAGAAATAAACACAAGTCCATTGCAGTTTTCAATTTATTATACCTCCTCAGTCATTGTAAGTAATTGACAATGTAGTGTGGTCAAATTCATTGCAATCAAAGTCCAATAAAAAATAAAAACAATGTCTGTGCCAATTTGTTTGCAGTATGACTGATATTTTAAGAATGCATATTTTCTGAGCTCTAAAAGCGCTAAATAGGACTCAAGCTCAGACTCCAGGACTATCTACCAGCAGGCACCAAACTATTTTCCCATTTCTTTTTTAACTTTTAAGGGGAAATGGCAAGATGAAAGTAGTCCTCAATTCCAGGGTGCAATGCCTCACAGGAATCAGCTATACTGTTTAAAGTATCTGCTCGCGAAAATTATAGTCATACATTTTCTCTTTGTACAATTATATCAGAAAATAATTTGGACAGGGAAATTTGTTGTGTAGCCTTTCCTTGCGTATCACATTTCTATCAGGGCCAGAGATGAATCAATACCGGTCAATTACGGCTCGTTTCTCCCGAGCTAAACAAATTCAAGACAAATCCTTCAGCCTGAACTTCACTCTAGCCACTTGTATAATAATTCGGTATATGTTTCAAGTAATTTAGCCGTTCTCGGTGCACATTTTTTTGACTTTCTCAAATCTTATCACTAGCCTTAGAATGCTATTTGACTGTTCTGTGTTCAGAAAAATGATTAAAGATTCTCTTGCAAACCTTGCAGTTCTGCCTCCAACTCCCATTTCTTTCCCTTGTAACATCTGGTGTCCTCCTCCATGTTTCTGCGCTATGGTTGAGCTTCCGTCATTATAGCCTTTCCCCTCTCGGCTTCGAACAAACCTCTGCCATCTTGCTGAATCAGCCTTTTTAAATACATCACAATGTGATTATTGTTTTAGGGGAATACTACATGTGGGCACATTCTCAAGTAAGTAACCAAAAGTTACACTCTGCCATCTCACTGAGAACGCATTATAGGCGGGAAAAGTGCAAATCTTTTAGCCTTTAAAATAACCCACTGATTTTCAAGTTTTGGTAAAATACTATTTTCATATTTTATAGTCCATTATTGGTGATCCGCCGTAAACGCGGCAATCACCCTAGAGTTTGTACGAATTTTTTTTCTTTACTTTGTTTTATTTGCGTCGTATCTTGTTTCTTTCTGCGTCACTTTTTTGTTCAGACGATATCATCAAGAATGACAACAGCATTGTCTTTGAACTTAGCATAGTTATGTCCATGTCAATACCTCGGCATTGGTGAGTCTTGTCAATGTCATAGACCAAATCAGTTGAACGTCATCTATGAAAGTTTATGTGAAAAATCTAGATGTGGTTAACCTATATTTGCAATATCTCAAGCGGCGGTCGAATAAAACACCAAACTTGGCAAGGGGGTCAAGTTCAGGTCATGAGTCATCTTTGGTCTAAACCACTTGCCGTGCACGCGTTGCTCCACATGGTTGTACGTCTGCGCCGTCAAAAAAAATTTAAAAATGCCCGTCAAATGACTTCTTTTTAACATACTATAAGTTTCAGGTCATTTGGAGATTTTAGTGCCGAGCTGCGTACGGCGCCGCGTTTTTCGCACGCACCACTTTTCCCGACCGAATACCGATCATTTTTCGATGGTTTTGCGAGGTCTGACTGAATTCTACATCAATTAGAACCCACTTCCCGACCAGCCAGACCCAAAAATATCGCTACAAGTCCTAAAAACTTAAATGCGCGCGCATGCGCGCGTAGTGACTTTGTGGCATTTTTAAATCACTTCATTAACTCTCTACGAATTAACGCGTGGGTGACCCCTACTTTTTATTGCTTATTCTGATAGACTGATGATGCGTAGATAGCATCTTCAGGGGCATCTGTTTTTATGCCAAAGTGTTGTGACTCATCTATGACGCTCACAAACGTAAAAGTCGTATTTCGTGGCATATCTCCATGACTTGGTAGTCGAGTAACATAACAAAGTTGGTACACAGTACTTTCAGGTCATAAGGTCGTTTCATGGTCTAATCATAACCGTCCACGCGTCTGCGTGGCGAACGCATACGCGCACGTAGATTTTGAATTGATGTTGAAGGAGAAATGTAAGGTGATGAGGAACATGTATTTTCAAGCCAAGCAATTACTTGATATAGCAATTGTTTGCCACATTTTTTGTAGATTAAACAAACGGGCGTTTACGCCGGATCACCAATTCGTCTAGCTGACGAATTAAAATCTAGTTTAGGTTTGCTTTGCCAATTTGTGCTTGCCTGATTCGGGCAAGTATTTTAGTGACGCTCCAAAGTGCTTGCCTGAATCTGAAGTTTACTTGGCCCAGGTGACAAGCAAGCACTTATGATGTATCATGCCTCACAAAGAAAATGCACATATATTTCTATTCTCTTGGATTGTCAAGGCTAGCTACACTATCAAATCGCAGTTAAAAATCAGTCTGACGAAATTTGCTGCTCCAAGGGTGAAAATCCTCACACAGGAACTGTTTTCCTTGACTATGAAACACACATGCTAAATCTTTTACTCATCACTGTATACCAGGGTTTCCCACAGATAATTTATGGATGCAGGGACAAACTATTGCTACAGTAAACCGTGCATTAAACACGACAATGTTTTCAATGCGTATGCTGCACAGACTTTTATTGTGTCCTCCAGCAAAAATTATTGCGCAGGAACCATTTATTTACCTCTCAGAGCACTCTTTTCAAAGAAATGGGACCCCCCCTTCAAAATTACAGATAGATCAGATCCTTTGCAACTTCCTACCTGCAGTTCACTGAATAACTTGTCCTGTTCCTCTTGCTCTCTGCTAGCAGCGGCCGCCGTCTCCTGAGTTCAGCTCCCTTTTTCTCGGTTCTCTCCTGCGCCTCCGTAGGCGTCCATCCAGCTGCCGCGACAACGTCCGATATTCGCCTCATACGTCGCTCCTTTTCCTCAGCTCTACTTCTGTTGTGTTGCTTTCAAGTCCAGTGCCAGGCGCAGTGACGTTGGCCTTCTGTTCGGGCCAGATCCCGGTGCCTGGTGCTCTGGGATCAGCCACCCTCTGGTCGGAGCGCGCGTTCTCCTCCATCGCCCGGACAGCTGCTGTGTGGTCCATCCGACAGCGAACTCCAGCTGGCGTGCAGTCGTTTATGGCGTTTTCAGTTTTCAGACAGCGCCCCCTGGAGCTGCTGTTCTAGCATCTGGAATCCCTCCCTCGCCTTGAGGAGCTCCGACTGGAGCCCGCTGTTGGCCTGGACGGACTCACCGTAGGAGTTCTTGGTGGCGTGCACATCTCTCTTGAGAGCCGCGATCTCTTTCTCCAGCTGCTCCTTGGCAGCTAGGAGATCGTCGATCATGGTGTCTTTGTTGCCGATGGCCGTGATGGAGGCCTCCAGGTTCTGTTGCTGGGCCTCCACCTGCTTCTCCGCCTCCTTGAGCTCTTCCTGCAGTTGCTTCCCCTCCATCTGAGCCGTCTCCAGCTGCGAGGACTTGACGGTGAGCTCCTGTCGCATCTGCTTGAATCCCGTCTCGACCCGACCCATGTCGCCACGGAGCTTCTGCAGCGACTCGTCAAAGGCACGTTTCTCTTCGTTGGCGGTGACCAGCGCCGCCTCGAGGGAAGCCTTGTCGGCTTTTAGCTGATGGACCTCGCCGTCTTGATTGGTCGACTTGCCCTGTTCCTCGAGGAGCTGCTGCTCAACGTTACTGCACTTGACCTGTAAGGCTTCCATTTCTGTCTCCCTGGCAGCAAGAGCTTCCTGTAAGAATATGAAAAAAAATTATCAGATTTAGAGCTTACAAGGCATGTGGTTGAACCACTACCTTACCTTACCTTACCATTGTTCCTTATCTTCAAAGAGGTTTGAAGTCATGGTTTTCCACTTTTCTGTATCTAGTGTAATCTCACAGCATTCATTGATCTTTTTGCCTGTCATCTCTTCATCTTTTAACATGCACCCTCTTTCTCTCCTGCCTTCTATTTTTCTATTTTTCCCTCCATGATTTTCTTTTGCATAGACTCATGCCTTCTGGTATGACCATAGTGTGAAAGTTTGCACTTATTTATAATTATTCATAATTCTTTCCTTGCAACATTCATGAGTAGAAGTATCTTTTGTCTTTTAATCATTACACTTTACATAATGATAGTCAATTGGTACTCTGTATGTTTCAAGGTACATGTAATTCAAAACTGACAGAAAACCCAATGTTAAATCACATTTTTAGAATAAAATGCACATCCATAGGAATGTATTTATTAGATTTCACATACCACTGCTGAATTGACATTAACATCCTATCTGAAAACTGTCAAATTTTCTCACCTCTGCCAGGGTAAGGCCTTTTACTAGATCCCTCTTCTCAGCCTCTAGGGCTACCAAAGCAGCATGCTTATCTGACATCTCTTGACGAGCTACGTCCAGCTGTCTCTCTAGCTCTGAAGCTGAGGCTACAAGACCTGCCAACCTAAGTACGGAAAAAGAACAGTCATTAATTCTTTACATGTCAAGCATTTTTAACAGTGACATAATGAGCAAATTTGGGAGTGTAGAGACAACTTTGAACAGTTGTACATTTTTATGGAAGCATCATGGAGAAATGTGTTGTGTACAAAATATGTAGATAAAAGCATCCCCTTTCTACAATAAAACTTTTGTTATACTCTTGTGAATATTTTTAAAGTTCTAATGAATTTTGTGAAGTTATTTATTTCAAATCAATTCATATCCACAGATATATTGAAAATGTTCATGTTTTTCACACTTCACAAAAACTTTGTGATAAAAATTTCAAATTTGTATGAAAATATCCAATGTTTTATAAGTTATTCAGCGAGGGCTGCTACAGTACTATGCAGAACTAAAGTGTTATAGTATCAACAATGCCTCGAACAACAGTCAATATCTGTAACTGCTGTTATACTTCTTATTCTTATAGCACTTATTGAAAGGGTATTGTTTGTGGCGCAAAATTACGCTAGCTGAGTTAAAGGAACTGGTTAACATTGAGGAAACC
>JZLH01S0009668.1:28327-43315 GCA_001188425.1 Eucidaris tribuloides
AACTCCCCTAGAGGACAACTCTCCCTGAAGACAACTCCCCGTCCACTGGATGACAACTCCCCTAGAGGACAACTACCCCTGAGGACCCCTTCCTCAGAGGACAACTTCCCCAGAGGACCCCTCCCCAAAACTATTTTTCAGCTTTAGTGTGCCAATCACTGTTCCTTTCTCAACACAGAATCTACATCTCAAGTTAAAACTCTTTCTGATTGATGACATACAAGGACCAAGTCCCTACCCTACCAAAGAACGTAATTACCACAGTGAGATTTGATCTATTAACAAATCACACAGCAGTGGGTCTATAATTGTACCACTAAGGCGTGACACCTCCCTGACACCTGTGGGGTGGGATCGATGAGAATGAAGGTGGGAGTGCTCAGTACAATTTTTGACAATGTGCCGTCACAATGGGTTGCATTTTTCAGCAATTTTGTAAACATGGTTTGTGATTGTCATTTTGTTTAGGCACTTTGGTGTATCAGGGCTTTTTTTTCCATGTTTTCAGCACTTGTGATTTATCATTGGGTTACAGTTTTGATATTTTTCACTGGTTGGTATCAGGGATGTAGTCGAGGCCGGCTGTTCCGAGTCACGAGGCCGCTGGAAAAATATTGTTCCCATAGACTTTGTACACGTGACTCGGTCCGAGGCCAAGGCCAAGGCCGGCAAAATCCGGCCTCGAGGTTGGCCTCGACTACATCCCTGGTTGGTATACTACCTATGAGTCACAAAAATGGCATATGGCATATCCATGGGTTTTGTGTGGGACACCCCTACTCAAATCTGAAAAAAGTCGGAAGATCCATCTAAAGTACAGAGTACAGAAGGAAGGTTGCTACCCTCTGCACTTTAAATACCATTTCTTCATGAAACTATCCATTGAGAAAGCTCAAATCCTGCCTAATCAACAAATGTACACATTCATGTGACCAGATCTTCTGTAAGCATTCACCAATATGTTCTTTGTAAACTCAATTCCAAAACCCAGCTCCATTTTTCCTCCTACATCCCAAGAACAGCCAGGCTATGGAACTCTCTCCCTCCAACTGTGTTTTCAGATGTTCCTAATATGGATCATTTCCAGTAGACAGTTAATGCACCTTTGTTGCCTTAGTGATATTAATAGTATGAAATTAGTTATTAGATTTGTATCTAAGGTCCAGTTTTCCACAGTTCATGCACCCCCAGTCCTAGAATCTACTAATTAAAAAAAATAATAATCTGTGATATTTTGCTTGTTTCTTTCAGTGACGTGGATCCAACCATTAATAATTCAAAGATGAAGCGTCTCCTGTATCACGCTTCTCCCATACAGCTGGACTTAAGATGATTGACCTAATGGCCTGACCGACAGGCCAGTCGGAGTGTGTTCAGGTGAATACCTCCAATGTTGTCCTTGGCCTTGTCCTCCCAGACATGGCCAGGAACACTCCAACTCCACCTCATCTGTGGATACCTCTCACCCTTCCGCCTCCCCCATTCGCCCTTCTCCCCCCGCCCCCTTCCGACAGGCCAGTCCGGAGTGTGTCAGGTGATACCTTCATGTTGTCCTTGCCCTGCTCAAGACATGGCCAGGAACACTGCCAACTCCTCCTCTCTGGTGAGGTCCCTCGCCTTTCCCCCTCTCCCCCCCCCCCAACCGACAGAACGACCAGTCGGAGTGTGTCAGGGTTTGGGATACCTCCATGTTGTCCTTGGTCCTGATATCAGACATGGGGCCAGAAACCATTCCAAATCTTCATCCTGGAGTCAGCCACCCCCCCTCCGACACGACAGGCAGTTGGAGCTGTGTCGGGTGATACCTCCATGTTGTCCTGGACCCCTGCATCCAGACAGGTCCATGGCATAATCCCCCCCCCCCCCAAGGGATGACAAGACCGGAGCTAGCCCGGATCTATTAGGGTTAAACTAGTACTAAAGCCATTGTTTTTGATTGATTGATTTATGCCATTCATTATGTATTTATTAGGCATCACCTGAGCCAAAGCTCAAAGTGACTATTGCGATCCGCTTTTTCGTCCGTCCGTCGCGTCGTTCGTTCGTGCGTCGTGCGTCGTTAGTAAACTTTTAGACATTTTCAGGCTTGCTTCCTTCAAAATGCATGATTGGATTTGGCCCAAACTTGGCCAGGAATGGTCCCTTAGGGGGATGGGGATTCAAGTGGTCGCTCAAATAGAACCTGGCCCCCCTAGGGGCCCAGGGGCAGGGCCCTAAAGGGCCTAAAGTAGGTAGTTTTCAAACATCTTCTTCTCTAGATCCAGAAATAGTATAGTTAAGCCACTTTGTGTGTAGATACCTCTATATGTGCTGAATTAATGTTCCTCATGACAATGCCCAGGGTGGCCCCATTTGGCCCCTAAGGGGGGCAAAAGTTTGGGGGTAGGGCCCTGTGGGAATAATTCACATTCACATCAATGGATTTAAATCAAACTTGGTGGAAATGATCCTCAGGGGGAGGGGATAGAGGGTTCTTGGAATGGTACACCAGACCCCCCTGGGGGCCCAGGGGGCAGGGCCCATAAGGACCCAAACTTGGTAACTTTCTAACCACAAGTCCATTTGTAACCAAACTTGGGTGGTAGGTGCATAACAGGGACCTCAATGTTATTTGGGGGTCAAAGGTCAAATGAAGTCAAATGATAGAATATACCTACAAGTTTCTTCTTTGGTTGGTATTGGCCCATTTGTGACTAACTTGAATGGTAGATGTTACATGTATGGTGACCTCAATGTTAAATTGGGGTCAAGGTCACATAAGTAGGTCAAAGGTCAAATGTTAAGATACTAGGGCGTGACTTGTTTTTATAGAAACGGATGTTAGAATTTAACTTGGTAAAATCAGCTATATGGCAAGGGGATGCAAAGTTTTCCAACTTGTTCATTTGGCTATGTTGGTGCCTATAGATACATGTATCAGGTTCCAAGGGCCAAAACTATGTACACGTAACTGATGTTTTTTCTATGGGCACCATAGAGAGTTTGCGAAACTTCAGGTGAGCGTCGTGCCCCCTGGGGCTCTTGTCATTTTTTGTTATTTGTTATTTATTCATTCATATCTTATTATCTGGTTATGTACTTATCCATTCATTTATTATTTATTTATTTATTTATTATTTACTCAATTATTTGTTGATTCATTTATTAGTATATTAATTTATTCATATGTTGCTTGACCGGTAGATTCTTCAGACAAAACCGGCTCCAAACTGGATGTCCAGTCGGATCTAAACCAAAACAGGATATCAGAAGACAGGTTACAGGAGTCCCATTCCGATTTGGAGAGTCCAGACACACCCATGAAGTCCTTCTCTCCAGCACATGGATCCAAATCTTACTCCTCAGAGGAACTCCGAGATCCCAACAGTCCGTTTGTTAAGCAGAGGATGAAGGTACAACTTGTCATTTTATGTCAATCTTTCTTTCATTAGAATTTTGTCATGCTATTTTATGATGACTTGCTTTTGTCTAAATAATTCGTTACGGTGAGGCGGTCAGGCAGGTTGTCGGTCGGTCGGTCAATTCGTCCATCTGTTGCAAGTCTTGCGCATCAAATTACATGTACTTCCTCGCTTTTTGAACAATGCTCCTGAAATTTGGCACACACATTGGTTTGGGGGTGAAGATGTGCAAGACACATTTTTTGTTTATGTGTCAGAAACTGTGTTGCCGTGGTAATGACACCTAAAGGCGTACTGGTGGTGCAGGAATCACTTTCAGTGATATTTCTACATGTAGTTAAAGATTTGTAAAATAGTTTCTTCCAGTCCGCCACTTTTTCCCCGACAGTCACTATAAAAGATTTTTTTATTCATCTTTTAACCCTTTGGAGACTTAGTACAAGTTAACTCATGTAGGGGTCTATGAAAAATGCATGTTATAGTGAAATAAAATCATTTCCAATGGGTTAAGCTATTGTGTACTGTAATTATGAAGACACAGTATGAAGTGAATCAGTAGCAGTTGGGGAAAGTTAGACAATTTCATTCTGATAATGACATTTCATTTCATGATTTGATAGTTCATTTTAAATTTTATTGCAAAGATGAGTAATTTCAGATGCCAGAAAAAGATTTATAAACAACCACCAAAAAAACTAGATTTTAATTCTCTGAAATATCCTTCAGCACCTTATATACTCCATCAAACATTAATTTTAAATTCGACGAACGCATACGCATTCATCGCGACGCCCGCATGAATATGATAAACACCAGTGATTACTTTTACTGTGTACCAAGTTTGGTTGTCTTACTCGACGCCAGCCATGAGATAAGCGTGAAATACAATTTTTCTTTGTGACGTCATAGATGACGCCACAAGTATTCGTAGGGACAGTGATTTTCCGCGATAACGGAAAACGGACGGAATTTCCGGAAATCACAACTTGAAACGGAAAATGTGTTTTCAAACGGAAAATCACGGAAAACCTCTTTTTTCTCCAAATTTTTACTTTTTCAAAGGAAAAAATACAAAACTCAGAACAAAAATTAGAAAAAGTTGACACAAAAACACAAAAACAGCGAGAAATATTTGTTTCAAGTTTTATGTAAACGGAATTGTCATTTTTCTTCATGTATACAAAGTCTATGGTAAAACGGAATTTCCATTTTTCAGACAAGTTGAAACGGAATTCCAGATATTTGGAAACGGAAAAGGCCTTTTCTTGAAACGGAAAATCACTGTCCCTATATTCGGCATGCAAAGTGGTGCTTGAAATGTTATCTTCGCATCATATGCTATCAGAATGGGCAATAAAAGGTAGGGGTCATTGTTAATTCTAGAGAATTATGACTGATTTAAGACTTAATATTAAACGTACGTGTACGCGTTCGTCGTGATGCCCGCACGAATATGATAAGCACCCGTAATGACCTTTGACCTGAAGTTACTGGGTACCAAGTTTGGTTATGTTACTCGACTCCAGTCATGAGATATGCAAGAAAGATGATTTTTGTTTGTGACGTCATAGATGACGTCACAACAATTTGGCATAGAAAGCAATGCCTGAAATGTTATCTACGCATCATAGTCTTTCAGTATAAACAATTAAAAGTAGGGGTCACCATTAATTCTAGAGAGTTATGAGTGATTTAAAAAATTCCATGTTACTACGGTGCCAAGGTGCGTCTCATTATTTTTAGCTCACTAGGGACAAAGGCCAAGTAGGCTTATTTGTGAAGATTCTTTTTGTCCTCGTCCGTCGTTCGTCGTCGTGTCGTGTGCTTGTGTGCGTCGTGCGTCGTTGTCGTTCGTCGTGCGTAAACTTTTACACATTTAGCTTCTTCTTCCAAATGCATGATTAGATTTGGCCAAACTTGCAAGGAATGATCCTTAGGGGTAGGAATTGAAGGTCCCAACTGGTCCACCTGCCTGCGGGGACCCAGGGCAGGGCCCTAAAGGGCCAAAAGTAGTAGTTTTCAAACATCTTCTTCTCTAGATCCAGAAATAGTTTAGTTAAGACACTTTGTGTGTAGATACCTCTATATGTGCGAATTAATGTTCCTAAGACAATGCCCAGGGTGCCCTTTTGGCTCCCAAGGATGGCAAAGTTGGGTATGGCCCTATGGTGAATAATTATCACATTCACGGTCATTGATTTGACGCAACTGTCGGGTGGAATGATCCTCAGGTGGAGGGGAAGAGAGGTTCTGAATGTAACGTCCAGGCCCCCTGGAGCGACCATGTGGGCTAGGGCATACGGGTCAAACTAGATACTTTCTAACACAAGCCGCATTTGTAACCAAAACTTGGGTGTGTGAGCGTAACAGGGAGTCAATGTTTATTTTTGGCGTCAAAGTCACATATGTAGGTCACAGGTCAAATGAAGTCAAGTTTCTTCTTTGGTTGGTATGGCCTTTTCTCTAGATCGCAGAAATAGTTTATTATAGCACTTTGTGTGTAGTAAACCTCTATATGTTCTGAATACTGTATTCCTCAGACAATGCACTTGGGTGGCGCTGTATTGCCCCAAGGGGGGCAAAGTTTGGGGGTAGGGCCCTATAGGATAATGTCACATTAACACATTCATGGTTTAGACACACTTGGTGGAATGATCTAGGGGAGGGAAGAGGGTTCCTGCGAATGTACGCAGGCCCCTCTGGGCCCATGGGGCAGGGGCCCGATAAGGGGCCCAAACTAGGGTAACTTTCTAGCCACAAGCCCATTTGTAACCAAACTTGGGGGGTACATGCGTAACAGGGACCTCAATGTTATTTGGGGGTCAAGGTCACATAAGTAGGTCAAAGGTCAAATGTTAGATACTAGGGTGTGCCTTGTTATTATAAAAACGGATGTTAGAATTTAATTTAACTTGGCAAAATCAGCTGTGGCAAGGGGAGGCAAAGTTTTTCATCTGGTTCATTTGGCTATGTTGGTGCCTAGATATCAGGCTCCAAGGGCCAAAACTATATGTAGAACTGATGTTTTTTCTATGGGTACCATAGAGAGTTTGCGAGACCTCAGGTGAGCGTCGTGCCCCCCGGGGCTCTTGTTTGGACTTGTAAGCAATATTTTGGGTCCTATAGTGGTCGGGAAAGGGTTCTAATTGATGGAGAATTCAGTCAGAAATCCAAATCCATCGAAAAAATGACAGTATTCGGTCGGGAAAGGGGTGCGCGCGAAAAAAAAAACGTGCGCGTACACGCGCGCACCAAATGCTCCAAACGACCTGAAACGTGTACTGCTGTTAAAGACGCTATATAACATTGTGGAAGATCCGTTTAAAAAATTGTCGAACTTTGCATCTGACATATCTGACAGTGTTTGAATGGACAAATAAACACCCTACAACACAAAAGTTTAGACAAGTTATGCTGTCGCTAGTACAATATGTGCAGATACAAATTGGCACATTAATTTATTCTTGGCCGATAGAAAATTCTGCATAGCTGGAATGGTCTCTCAATAATTTTCACTTTTTTAAAACACTTAATGATCGTTATAAACTACAATTTTTTCAGGGCTTCATTTTTAGACCGTATCAGAGACACTGGTAGCATGGGGAATCATGTAGCTCAGATTTTTTAAACTGGAAACATTGTTATACAATGCCTTTAATAAGAAGTCATTTGGAGCATTGTAAAACTTGTTAAAACTTTGACGGGCCCGTATTCACCCGTGGAGGCGTGTGCGCACACGTGGTTAGGTCCAAAAGTTGACCCTTGACTTTAACTTGACTTCTGTAAAATTTTGTTGTTTTATTCCACTGCCAGCTTGAGATATTGCAATATTATAGGTTAAGTCTAACTTTTGGCTTGTGACGTCATAGATGACGTCACAGACATTGACAGGAGGACATTCTCGAGGTATTGACATGGGACCTAACTATGCTAAGTTACAAAACTGTTGCTCTCATCATTCTCGAGATATCGCGTGAACAAAAATGGCGAGAAAGAAACATGAATAAAGAAGAAGAAAAAAATTCTGACGAAATCTATGGTGATCCGCTGTTACGCGGATCACCAAAAACAAAACAAAAACCCAGAAGACTGCTCTTTGTTACTCCTCTGATAAAAGTACCCATTTTATGTCTCGATTTCCACATCAAAAATGTTTACAATTTTACCAGTTTTCAATATTTTATGTTTACTCACAGATTACCGGCGATTCCGTAGGCTTTGGTCTCGTTATCAGAGGAAAAGGTCCTACATATGTCCAGACAGTAGATCCAAAAGGACCAGCAGCAGCAGCAGGATTGAAGGTAAGGACTTGCCCGAGACTAACTATGGTAGTTAACCCTAATACTGGCCCGGGGGGGGGGGGAGGCTAAAAAGAAAGCCCCCCATCGAAAAAGTTCGGACGATATCCGTCGCACGAAATTTTTTGACTCGCGTGCTCGCTGACTTTTTACTTTAAAGTGTTTGTGGCATCTTTTGAGACACAAATTGCGACTTCGGTAGCGGTCCGTGAGTTACGCAACTTTTGCATAGCTTCCATTCACACAAAAATGCTCCAAGTAAATCTGAATATCGTGTGTATTTCAAATGCAAATGTGTTTTCAGCCAAATCAAAAATTAATATATTTTTAACTTTTACTGATTGAAATTAACTATTTAATGCTGTTATGATCGCAAAGTGTCCCGAGAAATTTATTGAAAAAAATAAAAAAAAAAAGTCGGAAAAAAACAAAAGAAATACATAGAAATTCATGAAACAATAAAATACATAAAAATTAACTCTGATTCAGCATTTTTTTTGACAGATAATTTTTAGAATGTCATAAAGAATCCATTATTACCCATATAAGTGAGATTTAAAATGGAGTTATACGCAAATAATATTGATTTTATACATAAATAAGAATAATTAATTACTTAAAAATAAAGATAATTATTTCAAAAATCAACTACATCAGTCTTGAGATGGTACTCCGGACCCCAATGACCAACCCGCCGCAGAAATTTTCGCGGCGATCGCGGATCGGCCGAGATCTAAAAAAGCCCGGCTGATAGGGTGAAACCCTTTTCCGACAACCGAAATGATGAACTCCGCGCACCTTCTGACTATTTTGCTTCTAAAAAGTGTTTTCAAATTCCTGACCATATGAACAGGGCCGATGTCGGGCAAGTAAAAGCTTAAATTTATAAATTTATCGCTCCGATATGGCAAGTAAAAGTTTGATCCTCAATTTAAAAAAATTTTGTCCAAATCTTTAGCAAAAAGTGAACAAAATATTGGAAATTGTTTGTTTAGATAACTACACCTAATTCCATCATTATTCTTTTTCATTGAAATGATTTTATTTTAGTTTATGACTTTAAAGTCAAAATCAAGCTTTTGAACCCCCAGAATTAAGATACAACTTCCAATGAACAAAAAGTCTAAAGCAGGAGATGCTCTTTGCATGCAATAAAAATTTAACTTTGTGTAATACAATGGCATTTAGAAGAAAATGCCATCTGGGAATAGAAATATAGGAGCTAGAAACTCAGTTTTAGTGGAATTATACTGACGTTAGACTCAATTTGAATTTTTCTCCGCGAGAAAAATTTGTACATAAGAAAGTAGCACTAAACGGCTCTTGTTTTTCTTCTGCATTTTTTAAATTCTAGGCAATCACTGACCCCCAGATTTCACAGACATGCCCTTCATCAATAGCCTAAGGGCATGGGTTATCTTTTCCTGGTCTGCGGGGATGTTTGCAAATGAGATCCACTGCCTTTAATGACAAATCATTTGAACACTATTGTTTATTTTTGGGCAAGTAAAAATCTTAAGGTGATAATTTCACTTGCCCAAAGGGCAAGCAGGAGAAACAGTTGGTGTGGAGTCCTGCATATGAACCAAAAAAATCCTTATTTTATTCCCCTTTCAGGTGAGACAGTACTTGGCGTCTGTGAACGGCAACGACGTCCTGGACATGAACCACCAAGACGTGGCTAAATTGATTCTCATGAACCCCTACGAGTTGTGTCTCGACGTCCTCAGGTTTCGCGATGAGCTGTCCATGACGTGAATTGAAGTTAAAAGAGGAGTACATGTACATAATCCACGATTGCAGACTGGGAATGTATGAAATACAGAGAATCTAACCCTATGCATCTCTTAAACGGGACATCCTGCCTGGACCACCGCTACCAGATGGAAGACTTAGAAAATGATTGGAAATGTAATGCTTTGCAAACTTGACAAATGCAAATTCCAAAGTCCCTTGCAGCTGGACTTCCACTTAAAGGGAGAAGGAGCCAGCAACTAACAGATATAAGTTACAAAAAAATTGAGTTTTTGCCAACCAATCGCACGTGCACTGGTCTGGAGGTGACCATGCGTGACCGATGCATGCCATCCGATGTGTGTTAGTTGCGCCGTGGTAATATATGCACTGTTTGAATCGATAAGCTCCTCCCCCTATAGCTGTTTCTGCAAGTTTTATCCCGGGATAAAACTTGCAAAGACGTAAAATAAACACAAATTAAGTAATTTATAGGGCCTTGCTGAGGGTGAGTATCACTCAGTACCCCTTTTTAGGCTGTCTTTATCACCATGCACCATAATTCTCACAATACTCACAATGTCATTTTTTTTTCCTAACTTATGCCTGTTGGTTGCTGGCTCCTTCTCCCTTTAAGGGCCTTGAAAGCTTAGGAGTTGTAGGTGTTCTCTGGTGTTATCTGAGCATTATTTCAGGATAATTTTTATCCAACAAATTTATTACAAAGTGGGGGGAAATGCATCGTCAATGAGAGTACAGCTTGAGCAGGAGAAATTAATTAGGAGTTCAGGAAGATCTCTCGCCCAAAGCAGGAGAGTTGGAGACTCTGTAAATAAAATGGGACCATGCATCACAAAACCAACAAAAAGTAGCCAAATATGATTTTTCAGTTAACATCAGATTCTGATAGAGGAGTCTCTCAGCTTTAAAATGATATATAATTTGTCAAAAATGGATGTTCCTAACCCTTTGAAATAAGAGAGAGAATGTTTAACCCGTTCAGATATTACTTTTGAGAAAAACGGCTTTGAAGTTGAGGGTCTATTCTATCATCTGCACAAGCAGCACAAACCGCGGGGGAACAAAAAGGTGATATAAAACTCCATGGCAATCACTATGAAGGGATTCTCAGATTACCACCAAACTGAGCGAGCATATTACTTAGGTCCTCTTCATTATTATATTCAAGTTTTAGTACACCAGTGTACTGCATTCAAAAGTTATGGAGTGTAAAATTTGTTGGCCTGTCCTTCACGTACATTTTTCACGCTGTCGGATGGGAACCTGCGACAACCGAAACGACATGGGTCGAGATAATTTGCCCAAAATACAAACTTCATATTTTGATAGAAGAAGAGTTGCACTTTCAGAAAATATCAAAAACTGAAAATCAAACATGCTGACCCATTACTTATATTTTCAGCCCTGGCGTAAATTGACCCCCGGCAACCTTTTGGTGGTTTCATGATGCACGGTCACAAATATGCAGTAACGTAAGTTACACATTACTCTTTACAGGAGTGCCAAATTTTGGTAGCCAATGGAAACCCTGTGATAAAAGAGCTGAAAGGCACCAGCCCCCATTCGCCTTCATATCTTGCTAGTTTCGATCATTGCTACCAAACATCAACATTTGAAAAGACATGAATAAAACCTTGAAACAAAAATGGTTGAAACATGTGCAGTTGTCACAAGATCTTATACATGTACAGTGCCCTCTTGTTATAAAGAACACTGATATCACAAAATCTTGCAATAACAAAGTCATTTTTCTTGTCCCAAGTGCCAAAATTTGTGTATTTTATTATTTTGTGCAACCCCGATATCATAAAATTCTTGATATAACAAATTAATTCTTCTGGTCCTGAGCAGTTTGTTATAATGAGAGTCTACTGTATATATGCAGAAAACCGTTGTTCAAAACAGTTCTATTTTTGTATTGTCAAAATATGTCTCAACTAGCGGGTGCATGTCTCAAAACGAAAGCAAGATTAACCAATAATCAGTGCATATAATAGAGTAGTATCATTTCTATTAACACATGTATGCCATTACAGTGCAAAGACTATAGGATGTGTAGAAGTTTGGTGGTCCTGTATGAGTAGTGTATACATTGTGTCACTGCATATTTTACATCATATGGGCATGGTCTGCAGTTGTTGGAATTATTATGTAATATAGAAATTATCAGGTATCAATGCAGGGAAATCTCAGGAAAAGATGTCCAATGTTATCTCTTGTTACCTTGTTAAGTATTTGTTGGACAGTGCTAACATGAGGCCTAAAAAAAAATTGTTGTATTGGCGTAACCCGCCCGACCCTACGTTTTTTTTTCTTTCTTTGTATTGCAATCGATAGTATCGATATCGCATATCGTGCTGACTTTGCGATCGAATTGAAAACCCGGAAGTGTTGCGGACAGAACAGCGATTTTCCCGCCGTATGCACGCGTACAACGCACTTCGCGCACTTCTATATGGAGCCTCTAATCGCGCTAACTACATGTAGCTAGCGATGATCGAGCCGTTTACCTCAACATGGCGTCTTACGCAGTAAAGGTAACGTGCACACTTGGGCCAAAAATTATTTTCAGTGTCCTTCTCAACTTTGGCTTGAATGATGTCATTGATGAAATATTGCAAGAAATAGCGGCTTCCGAATCGGCCGATTGTAGGCTTATAGTTCATAAAGGGAATGCATTGGGCGCTGATAGTGGCCATTGGAAAAAACAAACAAACAAACACCGCCCTACCGACCCTATTTTTCAGTGAGCCATTACTCCAATACAACATTTTTTTTTTTAGGCCCGAGCTACTTTTTAGTATTGCATGAACTTCAATAGCCTCTGTAATCCAAAGGCAGGTTGACTTCTGTAGATGTCTATTGGTCTGCACATCGGCAAATCACTAATTATTTCACGAAAATATGCATCGTGTATTTTTAAATATATATTTATAAACATTTTCTGTACCCTGCTGTGCCCCACCTAAAAAAAACCCCTCCAGATCATCTTTATTCATATTCCAGTTGTGACGTCAAAAGTCACATCATCATCCTGTAATCTAAAGCCTCCATTCTTCCGCGATACGGAAAACGGAGAAAAAGCGTGGAAATGGGAAGTGTAATGCGGAAAATGGGAAATTATAAAATACTGAAGTAATAACCTTAAAATTTGTAGTAAAGTGCAAAATAAGCAAATATCAAAATGTCTAAAATCATTCTTTAACTTAATAATACAATTACCAAGCATTAGAGTTAATTTAAATGACCCTAGCAAACCCCTCTGCAGACACCTCTGTTGGTCGTCTTTTTCACTACCATGACTACGGCTGCTTTATTTCACCGGGGTTGAGTTGTAATCTTGCAAGTGTTGGGTAATATGTGGTGTTTGTATACGTGATTTGAGTAACATGGACAATCGCGGAAAATGGAAAATTTGAAAAACGGTATTTTGATTTTGTAAAACGGAAAAATGGAGGCCTTACTGTAACCCTTGAGCTGAACAATAGGTAAAGTTATGTGGCTTCACATTCTTTGTTATTACTAAGTACACCTGCCTACAACATCATATTTTTTGTGCTAGTGTTTTCTTTCTGACCGAGCAATGACTATATGTACATGTATTATGATTCAAAGGCAGTTAGAGGGAGTACAGTAAACTTCGCCTAAGTCGAATCACTGGGGACCACACAAATCACGTCGACTTAAACAAAATTCGAGTTACAGTTTTGTATACAATTTTATGCTAGAGATGAAGAAACATGTATAGGGAAATGGATGCTGTCAAAAATGAGAAAGGCAGAGAGGGAATGAGAAATTTATGATATCTTTACGGTCTTGCTAACAGGTAGAGATCAAAAGGTCAACCCATTAAGACCTTCAAGAATGATACTTGTGGCCACTTCGACCTAGGTGAATGATTTAACACATGTTTGCTCCTTTTGGGACTCCAAAATATATTTGAGATAGGCGATATTCCATTAAAAAAATCGACTTAGAAGAAAAACTTCGCATTGAAAAAGCACAGAAAAAATTGGGACTATCAAAACTATTTGACATAGGCGATAATTTGACATGTGCGACGTCGAATTATGCGAAGTCATCTGTATTTTGTGAAAATGTGATACTGTAGGCAGGTGTAATAGCAAAGGATGTGAAGGAACTTACAACTCTTAGATAAACTGTCAAATTTCAGAAAAAATAAGTTAGAAAATGTTAAGGACTGGTTTTAGTAAGGCTTGTTGTTCTACTGCTGTATGTCTGAGTAATAAAACACCAAAACATTGAAAATGTTAATAATTTTTGTGAGTTCTTTAATTGGGGGGAGGGGGGGGGGGAAGCATTGTCTACAAATACAGTACTGAGTATAATTGATTCTGAATTTGTTCCTTGCTTTAAGCAGCAAAGCTTACTACCTGTGATTTGTCATGTAGTAACAGCATTACTGTTCATAAATTAATCTCCTCTTGAAAAGCTTTTGAAAGTGATGAATTGAAGAGTATCACATGTTAACAAGCAGACTGATTACCGTAATTCCAGGAATTGTTACTAGTACCTTGTCGTAAGCTCTCAGAATATTTAGATTTTAAAGGATTTCACCAACTGCATACTTCTTGTATTTATTTGACTGTGTGCCTGATTTCAAAGAGGATTCCTCAGTATATATTATATTATACAAACTATGACATTCATTTCTTAGATCAGAGTGACGTGATTGGGAAAAGTTAAAAAAATGCCTCAAGAACCGAATGAAAGGAAACATATAAAAGTAGACACGAAACTGGAGTGAAAATCGTGGCTGCAGGAATTGGCCTAAATCTGTTTACCCGAGGATTTGGAAACAAGCAATTATTAATCAGTATTAATTAATCCCATAGAAATCTATATATCAGATTTGATGACTGCAGATTCTGTTGATGATTGTACAACAAAATGTTTAATATAAGACTTAAATGTTTGCATGGCGAAATTCACAATTCGATGAGAGGCTTTCAGTACAACCATGTACGTTGGAAAACTCCACGTTCCGGTCAGAATGCTCTGGCCGTCGTCAGGAGAATGTTTAATCATGAAATTTTCACAGGAGAAACCGTAAGTTTCAACTTATTTGGTTCTGAATCATTTTGGATTGCTTTTAGTCATATCACTGCTCTTTAAGTTAACCCCTTGGAGACTGATTACAAGTTAACTTGTGTTGGGTTCTATGGAAAATGTGTGTTATAGTGAAATCAAATTGTCTCCAATGGGTTAAGGTATATATTCAGACTCCTATTGGGGAGGTAACATTACTTGTCAAAGCTATATCAACTTAGATCCTTTATATATCCAGAGTTTTACCAGAATGTGTCATATTTATCTTATTGACTGTCATAAGCACCTTGAGGTACTGTAAGTGGCACTTGAAAATCTATGTGAAAAAGGAAAAAAATGGCTTTAATCATTTCCAAAAACAGAAAACAGGAATAATAAGTAAAATTTGTAGAAATAGAGGACGTGTAAGTGGCTCTTGAAAATCTATTTGAAAAGAAAAAAAATGGTTTTAATTATTGCCAAAA
>JZLH01S0009669.1:0-10838 GCA_001188425.1 Eucidaris tribuloides
CTCCGAGTAGCACCGCACCCTGCGACGGTAAGAAATCTACCTCAGAAAACTAGTCTTAGTTCAAGACAGTTAATTGATGATAGTAGGCATAATTTTTCTACGACTAGGATAAGTTTTTGCGTCTCTGGAAGCCAGACTATAATTTCCCCTACGGAAGGTCATTTCCTCTGTAGGGATTCACTACTCCCAACGGGCGGCCTAAATTTTTTACAGTTGGGAGTTTCCCCTACAAGTGGCAGCCTTAACACATTATCAGGCGTAGGCCTACCATAGCGGTCTCCTAATTAAAATATCCATGCTTTTTCCTATACGCGGAGCGTTGATCCCTACGACTGAAGTACCACTAAAACAATGTTTTGATGCAATACTTGTCTTGTTTTACTTCTTCAGTGTCAGTTTAGATAAATATAGGCCTAATGTCTGCAGATTTAGTGAATGAGATTTGAGGTAATTTTTTGGTGTTTAGGCCTAATTAGCATTTGGATGAATTTTGATGACTTGCCTGCCATAAGGCTTTATTGTCTGTGTGCTTTGATGGGAATGTTATCAGGACTTTTCTAATAGCGAAAAACTGAATTGGCAAACAGGGTGTAAATTAAACATATTAAGATCAAATTATTTGTACTGGTGAATAATATAAACATCGGGCAACATTCGTTATTCCGAAGGTTCGAATACTCCGAAGGTTCGTTATTCCGAAGGATCGCTATTCCGAAAGTTCGTTATTCCGAAGGTGCGTTAGTCTGAAAACGAAATAAGGTTCGTTAGTCAGAAGGGTCGTTAGTCCGAAAACGTAATAAGGTTCGTTATTCCGAAGGTTCGTTAGTCCGAAAATGTAAAAAGGTTCGTTAGTCCGAAAATGTAAGAAGGCTCGATAGTCCGAAAATGAAATAAGGTTCTTTTTTCCGAAAATGAAATAAACTTATTATAGTAACAAAAACGGTGTTGTAATTAAAACATAATAGGATATTATGCAATAATGATTTCAGCAGAGGATGATGTATTTTGTGGCCAAAGCATAAGTGGCGTGGATCAAGCATCTTGATTTTGATTTTATCTGAGCAATTGCTGCCTGCAGCGAATGGATGAAGAATGTTGGGGACTATGTGTTGGTTATCCGTGAATAACCTCCAGATAAGGAGGATTTTTTTTTGGGGGGGGGTGGGGTTCTTCTTTCCCTCTTTTTTTTCTTCTTCTTTTTACGGGGTACGCCCGCACCTTCCGCCCCCTTAGATCCGCGCCTGCATATACTAAAGGTTAACTATAATTATTAAATGTTAAGATGTATCAAAGTATAACCAATGAGATTATAATAATGAGCCGACAGTGACAATTTCAGAAAAAAACGTTTTGTCAAACATGTTACCTTTGTTTAGATTACAAAAGGAGAGGAAAAATATTCCAGAATTAGGAAACTTAAAGTGTCTAATAATGTGATATAGGCCTATTCTTGACACATGAAATGTACATAATTTCAGGCGCTTGTTGGCTTCGCCTGCATGAGTGATGTGAATGATTCTGAAAAGATGATGCATGATATACAAATGCGCTTTCATTTTATTATTAACATATTCATAATAATAATGGCGCAGTTGAATTTGTATAAAAAAATGAAGCTTCCAATTCTTAGCATTATTAATATATAGACAATAACAATAATAATTACCACAAAAAACATGAATTCCAGTGCGCTCATTCAAAATAATATCATTTAACGAAATGCAAGAGCATTATGTACACACGTACGCACACCCACACAAACCAACACATATGCCTCTAAAGTATAAATACAATTTTTTTTTTTAAGTGCTCTGTAAAATGTCTCGTAAAATTTTATGGTCTGAATATCAAAATTTTTCAGCTCGCGCTACGCACTCGCATTATTTGATTTGTGAAGTACTTATTCATGTATTCCATGAAGTTCTCAAAATATTACTTTTCAGGTCTGATTGTCAAAACTTATCAGCTAGCGCTGCGCGCTCGCATTTTGATTAGTGAGATATGCATACTTCCATATGAATTCTAACAAACTACTTAAAATCCCCTTTTCGCGACACTTTATCAAAAATTTGCGCTTGCATTGTTAAAAATATATTAACCTATGCATCCTATTCATGATTACAAAGGTGCTTAACATGTCCAGTTTAAAGGCCTTATATTAACAAATTTCGTGCTCTCATTAGGCCTATTACATTATTAAATGAGATTTTCATGAATTCCTAATTCTTAAATTGCACCTTTTTTAGATCGGAATATCAACAATTTTCAGCTCGCGATTTGGAAGAGATAGTTATCCTTTTCATAATGTGCTTTGAATGTCCCGTACCTAGGTCAATATATAAGAAAAACATGTCCAGTTTAAAGGCCTTATATTAACAAATTTCGTGCTCTCATTAGGCCTATTAGATTATTAAATGAGATTTTCATGAATTCCTAATTCTTAAATTGCACCTTTTTCAGATCGGAATATCAACAATTTTCAGCTTGCGATTTGGAAGAGATAGTTATCCTTTTCATAATGTGCTTTGAATGTCCCGTACCTAGGTCAAAATATATTTAAGAAAATCAGCTCGCGCTTCGCGCTCGCATTACTTATTAAGTGCGATCCATAGGCCTATCCTTTTCACAATTTTTCCTATACATAGTGCTCGAAATAGTGTTTAAACTTACCCCTTTTCAGATCAGAATATCAAAAAATTTCTCCTGGCGCTTCGCGCTCGCATTATTCATGTAGGAAGATACCCGTCATTTTCATGATTACAAAATATGAAAAGTGTCCGGTTTTTAGGTATAAATTTATTTTTTTTTTTTGCGCTCGCATCAATTGTATAGTAACGTTACCTATCCTGTGCATGATTACAAAAAGTGCTTAGAATGTCCAGTTTTTAGGTCGGAATGTTAAACATTTTAGCTCGCGCTTCGCGCTGGCAATAATTATTTAGACATACGCATCTTGTTCATGATCACAAACATTGCTCAGAATGTTCAATTTTTAGGACAAAATACATGAAATTTTCCAAAATTTTAGCTCGGGATTGACGCCCCTGTTCATGCTGTTTGAGGCCTTAATCGCTCCTATTCTGGTCCAAACAATCCCCACCCCCCCACCCCCCGCGCAGAGCGACATTTTTGTTTAGGTTTTGTATAAGTGGTAAACATTTAATCAAGAATGGATCTTTTAGTAGAAATGTTGAACTTGGACAAAACAATTTCAAAATGCACCAATACTCCCCCAGTGAAATTTTGCAGATCTGGCAATGAGAGATAAACATGATATCGATTCTTGCTTGGAAATGAACTAGCCCCATAAGCCTATGATCAGAATTCTGCGTATTTAATCGCCCCTGGTAATGATAGATCAGCCCCTTCCCACCCTCATAACAATAAATTGAACAGCAACGGTGATTCTACCCTCCTCCCCCCCCCCCCCACCACGCCTGCCCTTCCGGTTTTCCTGGCTTCGCCACAGATTATGTCAGTTTCGGACAAACGAACCTTATTTCATTTTCGGACTAACGAACCTTATTTCGTTTTCGGATTAACGAACCATCGGAAATACGAACCCAATTTCGTTTTCGGATTAACGAACCTTCGGAGTAACGAACCTTATTTCGTTTTCGGATTAATGAACCTTCGGAATAACGAACCCTATTTTATTTTCGGATTAACGAACCTTCGGAATAACGCCACGAATGTTCGGATTAACGAATCCTTTTTCGTTTTCGGACTAACGAACATCGAGGTATAGGCAACTTACGTGTTTCGGAATTACGAACCTTCGGAATAACGAACCTTCGGAATAGCGAACCTTCGAATATCGAGCTGTAACCCAAACATCAACGTCTGGGGATAATCTCAAACTTGTCAAAAAACACAACCGAATTCAATGGAGTATTAGCTGGATCAAAGAATTAACACTAGCAGGTTGCTAGAGGCATTACTTTATTTTCGCCAAAATTTTTCTAGATTATCCCACCGAAAAAATGGCGATGACAATCTTGTCAAAATTATTATTCAAACAACAGTTGGAATTTTAATAGTGCAGAAATTCCGTTAATGACGCAGCTTTATATATTTTCAATCTTGTGAAATAGATCATGGTTATTTGTTATAGTCGGTATTATAATTCTTATTTTTGAGTATACCCCAAACGCGGAGTTTAATCGAACGAATGCACCCAAATTGCGGATTCATCCAAAAAACAAATCAAATGAAAACAAAACAACAACAACAAAAACTCCCCAAATGAATTCCCCCAAATTACACAAAACGTGAATCCACATTTTTTTTTAAACGTATCCTAAATCCGCGTTACAACATTTACACATGGGTGCCCCCACCCCCGGGGGGTTTAGAAGGAGGATATTTTGACGTTTGTGAACCTTAGAGAGGTATTAAGAAAAAAAAATACAGATTTTGATTAAAAAGCTAATGAAGTAACTGAATTGGCTGTTCGTGCCCCACTGTTATTTTACGCTTTGGAATATTTATTGGAAATTTCACGTATACAATGAAGTAGCTAGGGCCTACTTATGGCCTTCAATTGGCCTGCTGAACTAGAACTACCCGAACAATGAACATGTTTTTTTTTCTTTCTTAATGGAGTTAATGAATTAGAGCTCTGAACTTCTTCGTATATCAGGGAGCGATGGAAAAGAGGTTGTAAAATATTCATGAGACTTCATCGCAATTACCGCCCTCATTATGTCCGGGTTTACTTTGATTAGGCCTATATCGATTGGGTATCAAGAAAACACGAACCTTCGATTATACATATTTGTATATCGATGACAAGAATACTTTGGATTCGCAGTGACTATACTGAAGACACGACAGTGCACCTGAGTGATAAAGGTTTGATGAGAGTGTTTCCGGCATAAAAGAATACTTCTCTTTGAAAAACAAAGGGGGGTATGCGGTGTTGATAGGTATAGGGCCTAACCCCCCCCCCCCCAAAAAAAAATAAATAAATAAATAAATAAATAAATAAAAATAAAAATAAAAATAAAAAATCAGACAACCGCTTTAGCAAAAGGGAGATGCTAGAAACCTAAAACACCCCCCCCCCCCAAAAAACGGTGCTCCAATCTTCCCACATAGGGCAGCGATGGTAAAAAGGTTGTTGAATATTCATGAATTGCAAATACTGCCCTCTTGTGTCAGCGTTTACATCGATGTTTGTACATTGACGGATTTACAAAATGCAAGAACCTTCGATAATACCTTTATGTATATTGATGGCAAGAACACTTTGGAATCGCAGTGATTTGGGAGTAGTCAGGTTCCTTATGTATTTTCGTTCAATTTTTGTGGAGATTTGCAACTAACCGTATTTTCTGCAGGACTTGACCTTACTGAACACCAAAACCAATGTTGCCATTTGCACCAATTCATTTTAGGGTCGCCATTTTGGATTTCAAAATGGCCGCCGTTTTACACCTGTTTCAGTTAATATTTCAGTTAATAAACACTATATTGCGTTGGTTTATAAGGATTTATGTCCACAAAGATATTGGTACAAAGAAAGATAACTTGCCATATCAGTCAGTGTTGATATGTCCACCATATTGGATTCCAAGATGGCCGCCCACTAAAAAATATTTATATGACTGCAATATTCATCAGCATGGATTAGCAAATTGATGTACACAGGGTGATATATTCATATAAATGTACTTAAAAGAAACAGACACCAATGGCGGATCCAGGGGTCTGCCGAACCCTTCCCCCCCCCTCCACCCCACCCCCTTGTTCAGTCTCAAACTTTGCAGTGCTGTATAAGTCCCCAGATTTAAAAACAAATGGTCTTTCATGTTTTTTTCCCCCTCGGGTCAGCCCAAAATGCTCTGCGCACATATTGAACTGGATCTTTCCTCTTGGAAGACCTGGGGTCTCTCGCCAGATATTTAAATGTAATTTTTGGTAAAGGATTGTGAAAACATGATGTACATTGACAGAATAAAGCCACAGGCTAAGGTAAAAATATTTGTAGGTTACACATTTGATTTCTTTCTATCTTTACATCACTATACATTTATACATTCCAGTTAATTTAACAGATACAAAGATCCATTTCTATGAATCATGCTGCCGGAAACCATCGATTTGATATACCAACAGTGCTTTTTGTCATCCGATAGTACAATGATTAGAAGTCTGAATTGGAGACTAAAATTGAGTTCGTGAATTTCATGGCTATTTTCAGAAATAAGCCAAATCAGAAACTACGATACTGCTCGTTTATAGCCTGTATGAAATATTATTTCCTCAATACACTGGTATGGTAGCGAGTTCCTTGTTTGATTTGAGTTGCAGTGTTTATAATTAGTTATTGATTCATATACTGAACAATAATTTTGAATCATGCTGCAAGTATATTCCAAGATAGGGAAAGACTCGTATGGCAAACTTGATCAACGATGATACACCGAACAAAACATGCCTGAATTAATGCATTTTTGACAAAAAGCAAGTCTTCTTTTATTCAGTGTACATGTACACTGACAATGACAATCTACCAGACACCGGAATCTTCGTCTTCTCTGCAAATCATGTGCTTGTATAATTATACTTTATTTGACATGGGGTTTAATGGTACAGCATTTGGATGACAACGAGTATAGGTAGTTCCTGATATTTTTCAGCGGCAGACCATGGATGTGAATCTGTCGGTGGCAGTAGGCTGTACTCCCCAAAGGAGCATATATGGTTGTTTTTTTTTCCTGTAAACATATCTTATGAATCATCAGACCGTCACAAGCAGCAGGAGCAGCAACCTGTATCCTCCCCCTACTTCTCCTTGTTCAGTATCTTCTCCTTCCACCTTCCCAAATTTGCTAGTTTCTTTAAACCTGTCCTTTCTCTCCAAACCAACATGGTTAGTGACATGATTGGGAACACTTGAAAATGCCTCAAGAACCAAATGATTTGAAATATATACCAACTATACACTAGCAGCCGTGGATCTCCCACCTGGGAGGATTTGTCTGTAATGTGTTTACTTAAGGAGAATCAAGCATCAACATAGGAGTATCTTAATTTTACCCGGGGACGATAAAAATAAGCCCCATAGAGAGCCACACAGCAGGTTTCCTGCTATGAGTGATATTGACATTGTTTATTTTAGAATGAGTCAACGTTAGACTGCAAGATTTTCACTGGAGAATCCTTGCATAGTTCACTTGATTCTAGAGTAGTTTCAGCCCAAGTTGAGGACTACCCCCATGTCATGTCATTTACCTTTAAGTCTATGCCTGATAATCAGCAACAAAGAAGTCATGAAGAGCAAACAAAGTAAATGAAGAAGACAGTGCAAACGAAAAAGCTTGTACATGTATATGCTGGTCATATGAGAAGAGGAGGACGGTTGCAAAAATTGTTACTTGAATGATAGAGGGTAAACGCGAAAGAGGTAGACGGCAGACAACTTGGTTTGTTAATATTAGGAAACAGACTGGACTTATATATGAACAGGTTAGAACAAGGGTCGAAGACCGAAGACGATGGAGGTGCATAGCCGCCAACCCCACTCTAAGGGATGGCATTACTTGATTGACTGAATGAATAGGAACGGACTCAATGACACTACTTACATGTAGATCTTTATCATGGATTGGAAGAGTATATTCTGAAAAGGCCATTTCTACAGTAATGTGAAGGTAACCTTCTTTTGCACATGAGACTTTTTAAGATCTATACTGTTCAAAATTTTCCTGAGAGGATGACAGCAACTTCATGATTTATACGACAGACAATTTCCATGCATTAAATTCCAAAAATTAAAAGTTTTCTTGATATTGCAAGGGCAATACTCACTCACATGCAGATGTGGTTGTAAGTTGCCCAATCTTTCTTGCACAGACATGTGTTCTTGCAATACTATATGCCGAAAAGTTTAGCACTCCTTACATAGAGATGATGACATTCGATCTAGAACTGTTGTGGTACTGCGAAAATAGTTTCGTTTGATTGATTTCAATGTTGCAGTCAAATTGTCTTCAGATCCGACAAATTTTTGTCAAATATTCTAGATAGAATTATTCAAATACTATAATGGAGCGAAGCAAGACAGTAAGAAGTTTATAATACAATAGACACAGAGTAAGTTCTAGATACCTTGCACTCATGTGCTTCATATAAATTATTCTGTCAACAGGCATGTTAGAAAATTACTGTAAATGAAATAGTTATCTGTATGTATAAGTGCATGATACAGACACATATTGGTAATATATAAACGTTGCACCCGCTCTTTCCTCGTACCACTTTGAAATTATACGGTAATTTGTAGACTTAACATCACCGATTTGTAATATTTAATTTTTGTATCATGTTGTTTTTATGTATGATTTTACTAGAAAAATATAGCAATTTGAAGTTGATTTTGATTTGAATTTGAATTTTTAAAATGCAGAAATGAAATAATAGGGATTTTACATTATGGAATCATAGAAAGGGATCTCAATCTAAGTTAATGAGCAGACTTCTATGATATAAAATGTGGATGGATATACAGACAGACGTTTATCATTTGAAATGGATGTTTCAATTTAGGAAACTTTCACAACTATTTCTTTTGCTGAATGTATTCTAATGAATGAAACAATTGAACCATTCAAAATACAAGACAATTGTAATGGCAGCCATCTCGAATATCAAGGCAACAGCAATATGCTGGTTCCATCACGTCCTCCTACCTGTATTATAGGTATAGCCACTAGAATTGTTTCCATGCATGTATATACTTACTTTTCGAGATATCAATAAGAACTCTGAAGGTGGAAAAGAAGCTTCCATTCAATAAAAATATTGGTGTTTGTATTAAAGACACTATATAACAGTGTGGAAGCCCCATTTAAAAAATATAATTTATAAAATATAATCATCTTGTAGAATTTATCACGCCGCCATCATTGGAGAGGTGCTTTGGACAGTAATTTTTGCCTAACAGCAGCAATACCTTTAAAGACACTATATAACACTGGAAGACTCGTTAAAAAATTGTTGAACTATGCTATCTGACATATCTGACAGTGTTTGGATGGACAAATAAACACCCTAGAACACAAAACTTAACACACTTATGCAGTCACTCGTAAAATAGGTACAGATAAAAATCGGCAGATGAATAGAATCTCAGCTGATAGTAAATTCTGCCACACAGCATGCAGTCTATGCATGCTATGGGAGGAAACTGAAATGGTCGGTCAATGATTTTCACTGTTAAAACGCACTTAATGATCGTTTTTAACTACACTTTTTTCAGGGCTTCATTTTTAGACCTTATCAAAGACACTGTTAGCATGAAGAATCATATAGCTTAGATTTGTTTTTTGTTTTTTTTTTACTGGAAACATTGTTATATGATGCCTTTAATATAACCCAGTTCTTTCCAGAAACGATAAAAGTTACAAATCTTTGTCGACATGGAAGAAAAAATGTTGACTCCTATATAATGAACAATGAGAAACTTATTTTCAATGGCAGCCATCTTGAATATCACGATAACGTTATCAATTATGATTTACTTACACCACTATATTCCTATATACCCCACAATGTAGGTACGGTATATAGCCGTTGAAATGACTTTCATACGTTACTTACTTTTCAAGCTACATAACAGTACGTAAACAAACGGAATCCATTTTGAAATTCCAGATGGCAGCTGAAACAGGACTCCATTTAAATGGAATAGTAAACATTGGTTTTTGTATCAAGTAAACCTAGTTCTTTCCAAAAATGACAAAAGCTACAAATCTCCATCGATATTGAACGAATTTTGGGCTCCTAACATAGTGAACATATAACTGTCTCAAGGCAGCCATCTTGAATTCCAAGTTGTCTGTCATCAAAATGAATTTTTACATGCACCATCATTTTCCTCTACCCCGAAAACATGAGTAAAGCTGTTGGAACGACCTTCATATCTTGCTTAGTTTTGAAGTTATTAATAAAAAAAAGGAATAAATGGCGGCCGTTTTGAAATCCAAAATGGTGGCATGAAATTGGTTCCATTCAAATGGCAACATTGGTTTTCGTGTTCAGTGGACTCTGGGCTTTCCAAAAATGTGAAAAGTTACAAATCTCCACAAAACTTGAACGAAAGCCCTTTTTTTCGACATAGCGAACCTGACTAGAGCGACGAGTGAAAGGTTTAATCTACACGCCTAATTTTCACGACAGAAGCAGCCCAAAAATTATCAGACTGTAGGATCAAATAGGGGGCTTATTGTCGATGTTGTTCAACAGAAGAAGAAGAAGAAAAAAAACAAGACCTAGGCCTAGTAACAATATGATTAGTATGCGTGAACTTTATTTCTGGATGTCAAATGACTTCATTCTTTTTGAATATTTTATTCTTATTACGAAATTTCTGAACTATGCTCCTGTTCCGCTTTTGAAATCCAGTGTTAAATTTTCTGGTTTGCCTGTATTAATTTTTACCAAAGCCTTACAGAAAATTCTGCGGAGATGGATAAGGTTGAGCTGGATGCGATCGATTTTTTTTTTTCATTTTTTTTCACGTAGGCGTACACCCGACTGCTCGAGAAGAGGAAAGTGTTGTTTTTTTTCCAATACGTTTATTACATTGGACATTTGTATTTTTGTGCATATTTTTATAATTTATTCTTTAAGCGTTTAATATACCCTGCCACATATAAACATGATTTTTTTAAATTTTATTTTATGTTTGCAATTTTCAGCCGCAGCACCGCTATCGCGGAAGGCAGAAAGAACCAATCTAAACAAAATAGGATGGAGCTGAAAGCAGGACTGTCATTCAAAATTTTAATTTCCCCTATCCCCCCTACGACTTATTAACCCAATTTTCCCCC
>JZLH01S0009670.1:610-12062 GCA_001188425.1 Eucidaris tribuloides
ATATAGGGTTAAATCATTGACCTGATAATATGAGAGTGAGACCGTATCACATATTGGAAGTACTATGGCTACATGATGCTGCCTTTATACATAAATTGACACTATCATTTTTCCAAGTATAAAAATGTTTACATGAGTTACCATAGATTATAATCATTACTCAAGACTGAAAAGTCGTGTAATAGTTTTATTTATTTTAATTCTAGGTAGCCTATATTCAACTCCATCAAGCAAACACATGGGTTTGAACAAGATATATCTACATGTCCTTGTATTTAAATGATAGTCTTCAAGGCACACTCATGTGATAAAAACATTTGTTACAAGTACATTATATATAAATTTACAGTGTACTGTAATAAAAATAGTTAAAATGAAAATAGGGTATTTATCTAGAGAAATTGCACAGATTTAGATAGAAAAGGCACTAGTCATGATATGCACATGTGATGAAAGAAGAAAGAAATGAGTCATATAACAGATAATGTGGCTAATAATGAAATAATCATGATTTTTTTTTAATTCCATACTTTGTGGAAGAAATGGGGAAAAAAATCAAAGGGTTTAGTATTCTAAATGATGTTAACTCTATCATATCCCCCTTTTCCCATGTGTGGGGTTAATGATAAAATTTAAATAAAAACAAAATAACTAACTAAAAATAAATAAACACATAGATTAAAAAGCAATAAATAAAGCCAATTCAAAAATGGAAACAAAATCAAATTTAGAATGTTAATTTCAGATTAAAAAAACAAATCCTCAACCCTGATGTCTGAATAATTTTTAAGACTTGTTATTTTTTTTTTCAAAATTGAATGTAATTTAGTGAATATAGACGTTGTTCTTAAAATGTATAATTTTCCTGTTTGAAGTTATTTGTGAGAAGTGAAGGATTCTGACAGGGATTTCTACACAGTGAAAGCATTTTTGTTTGGCTATACTCTTGCTACAATTAGCTTCCACTGTCACATGGCTCATAGATACTGCCTTTAAGTAATGTAAGCTGAACTACTGACATAACTGTATAATGCCCACAAGAAATACATGAAATAACATGAATGGCTGCTTCACTGGACTTACAGACTTTGTATTCTTGTCTACATTCATATCCTAGTCTTAATTATTTCCAATACTATTATGAATTATCAAATTATCATTATTTCCAATGACTTTTTACTTTGACAACAAAAAGGTAAATATATGCAAAGTCTGTTGTGATCTATTTTCTTGTATCTGAGTTGATTATTTTGTACAACAACTCTGCACATTTGCTTATTAATATCATTCACATTAAGCAGATATATATATTTAATATATATTTATTTGTTAATTTCTGCTCTGTGTAAACATTGCTATTTAGGTCCACAATATTTCCCTTTATGTTGATAGATTTGTGATTCTGGGGTCTCAGGTCCTCACAAGAGCCAAGCAAGACAGCATTATCCCTTTATCTTCTGAGCGATTTCATACAGAAAATGTTGACATTTTAAGAACATTTTTCAGTCTCTTCTATGTACTTCCAAAAACTGAAGACATCTTATGCTGTGGGAAGTATATAGGTCTAAGAGGTTCTCCTTCTTGATATTCAGTAAAGGCAAAAACGATGTGACACAAATATGTCCCACACAACATTTGTTCTATGGGACATTAGATCAATCTATTTATGATAAATGACTTCAGATGTCTAATCATTCATTATTGCCTTCTACACGTACTGTGACATGATCATATAACAAATCTTCATCCCTGAATGGTTTGGACAGCAGATTGAACAAATTTGTGAAAATGGACATATTTATTCAGTATGGAATCACCCTCTTGTTATGCTGCCTATAAACATAAAATGAACAAAGGAAAATGTCTGGAATGTCTCTAGAATGTTTGGAATGTCACAAGGTGTAAAGGCCCACAATGTGTGATGGAGGAATGCTGATGTAGTTTTTGTTTGTTTGAATATTTCTGACAATGCCCAAAATTTCTTGTATGTCATCACCGAGGAAATCCTATAGACCGAGGGTCCGATAGACCGAGGGTCTGATAGATTGATTACTGGAAAGGGTCTGGTAGACTGATTTTCAAAAAGGGTCCAATACACCAATTAACGGTAAGGGTCTGATAGACTGATTACGGATTAGAATCCAATAGACCGATCGTCTATGGACCTTTTGGACCCTTTTTGGTAATTAGTCTATCGGCTAATCTTTATCTAATTCATCTGATAGACTATTTTTTCGTGAGTAGAATGACACTAAGATCATCCGTTTTGGTTGGCACTTTCCACTTTAGGGTCATTTTTTGTTAGCCAATGTAAATTTGATATGCCCATGTCAGTTTACGTGTAATTTTTATGGGACACCATCAATAGTATGCCTCATTACTGCTTAAAAAGCTCAAATGCACTGCTCAGCAAAATTGCTCTAAAATGAAAAATAATTGATCTAAGTGTCGTATTGCTCAGAAATTACACGCTATCAGATAAATGGGAAAAATAGTAATTTCTTTTGGATAGTGGAAGGGGAAAAAAATCATAAATTCAGTGGGCCACACTGTGGTTTGGCACAGCCTTGATTTGTGGTTTGGCCCACCAATCTCCTACCAGATGAATTCCCCCGTCTTGAGAATCTCTTCAATCTCATCGGCCATCTCGTCGCTGATGTGATTATCACGTCGAAAGTTGATGGACGTCAACACACTGTTATCCTTCACGAGTTGCAGGATGGCGCGACCCGCCTCGTCACTGATGTTGTTCCCCTCCAGATTCAACTCCCGGAGCGTCGGGTGGTCTCGCACTGCCTCCACGATCTCACGACAACCATCGTCGCCGAGCGCTGCATACTCGACGCTCAGTGTCCACAGCGATTTATTGTTGCGGATTCCGGCGGCGAGGGCTTTGCACCCGATGCGACCGATGGAGTTATCGCTGAGGTTGACGTTGGTGATGTTGGTCGGTAGTTTGAGGAGTTCGGCGACCTCTACGGCTCCCTTGTTGGTCATGTGGGTGTCGCCAAGGTCAAGGTGGGTCAACTTGATGCCGGTTTTCGGGGGCTTTTCGTCTGATTGGTCAGTCTGTTCGGGAATTTGATGATGTAATGAAATGAGGGACTGGACGATTTGAGATACACCCCTGTCTTCTAATGGGTTACCTCGTAGCCTGTAAAAAGAGAGAGAGAGAGAGAGAGAGATGTCAAATAGAATTCACTGAGAATTCTTATCAAAGGGAAATAGAAAGATTGGAAGCAGTCCTCATTTAAAGATTGTGTCAGGGATGTGCAAGTCCATTACTTCCCTTCATTATCAATATCAAACGGTAGAAGAGTACTTACAAATGGTGTGTTGAAAGTCTGAGATCCATACGCCATGAATTTGTTGTTTATTGAGAAAACCTAATAACAACATGTTACCAGAATTTTGTTCTTTCCGCGAGTTTAAATTTTGCTCAAATCGCGAATTGCGGTTATGTGTACCGTCGCAAGACTAGTGGAGCGCACTGATTGGCTTAACGGCTAAACTCCATGTGACGTTCGGCTAACGGCTGATCGGACAATTTTGGAACGGCCCGTGCAGATCAACGTCACAGTTATATTTTTTAAAAGACGTCGGAGTCATTTGCAAAAGGATGAAGTTTAACCATCCAGATTTTCACCAAAACTCAATATTTTACCCTAAGTCTCTATGAGAGGTGTTTATTTATATTAATCTTCACATTGGATATGATTTCAGCTGTATTCATTTAGATGTTTTTTGACGTGCAAATCAATGACACAATCTTTTAGGACACACTGTTCCTGAATCAAGTATAAGAATACTGATCAAAGTTTCTGCTGTGAAACTGGCATAGTCATACCTGTCGTTTTTGTTGGGTAATCATCAAACTATGACAGTGAAATTTGTTGTGTAGCTGTCCTTGTGATTAATTTCTATCAGGACAGAAAAGTAAATGCTAGTTTCTGCTCAATTAAGTAAACAAATTCCAAACAAATCCTTCTAGTCTGGATTTACACTGTAGATATTGGTATATCTACATATGGCTCCAGCACTTTGGAATAAACTTCCGGATAATATTTGTAACATCCACAGCCTACATACTTTTCAAAGACACGTTAAGGCTTATTTATTTGTTCAATCATACTTGTAGTTTTTTGATATAATATGGTTTCTTCTTAGCCATTGTTATTGTATTGCTTATTATTGTACCTTTCTATTCAATATGTGATAAATATAATGAGTTTTTTTTTCGATTTTTTTTTTAAAGTTAGGTTTGTTGAAAATATTGTTTAATGTAATCTGGAGAGAGCAGCAAGTGCTTTGAGTAGTTTGTAAGTAGATATAGTGCTTTACAAGAAATTACTTATTATTTTTATTGTTATATGTTTCAACTTATTTGATTCTTGAGATAATTTGTTACTATTCCCAATCATGTTACTGCCCTTTAAAGCCCAAGTTTAGTTTTGTGGATTTTTTTTATTAGGTATTTGAAAGCTTTATGCCCAAAAGTCATATCCCAGCAAGAACAGATTCTGAATGTCTTTGTTTTTTTTGTTTTTTTTTATTAATTAATGAAAAATCTCGGGGGAGGGGGGGGGGGTGGGACCCCGGGATTTTCGACTTTATTTCACATCATAGCATCCAAAGGCTTAATAAGGTGGTAAGGTACATGAGTTATACCTCATTTGAAAGAGCAGAGTCTACTCTTTCTGATGAGGCATAACTCATATAACACACCTTGTTAACCCTTTGGATGCTATAATGTAAAACATAGTCAAAAATCTTGGGGTCCCCCCCCCCCCCCCGGATGTTTAATTAATTAATTTAACAAAAAACCAAAGACATTCAGAATCTGTTATTGCTGGGATATGAATTTTGGGCATAAAGCTTTCAAACAAACAAAAATCCCCAAAACTAAACTTGGGCTTTAAGATATATTACATTATGGGCAATTGATTTAAAAAAAGGCAGAACTTTGAATATGAAGGGCTGTATCACAATATATTCAAATTGGTCAAACAAGATGGCCATGAAGTCATTTTCTATTGGAATCACTTTTAAACAATGCTTTTAAGATTACATGGCATGGCAATATGACAACCTTCCTATACTACTGGTTTAGTTGTAATCTCATTTTATTTTATTTCTACAACAAATGATGAGGTGTTTGTAGAAGAAAAGATGTGTATCTGAAGTAAAACTTGCGGTTGTATTTTTGGATAGTATCATCACAACAAACAAACATATAAAGAAACACCACCTTGGAAGAGATTAGTCAATACAGAAAAACTGAGACAAGACAAGAGACTCCTTTTCACGAAAAAAGTACTTCGAAGTTTACAAAATTTTCTAATTAGATAAATTCATCCCCCATACAAATAAACGATACTCCTTCACTAACATGCTACTTTGACTACTACTTCTACTACTACTACTACTACTACTACTAAACTACTACTACTACTACTACTACTACTACTACCACTATTACTACCACTACTACTACTACTACTACATCTACTACTACTACTACTACTACTACTACCACTATTACTACCACTACTACTTCTGCTACTACTACTGCTACTACTACTTCTATGACTACTACATGTTCTATAGCTACTACTACTTCTCTACAAAAATTCGTAATAACCTCTTGTGACTTCCGTTTCAACAAATTCATGTAAAATGTTGAAATTATTAGTTTAATTCCTCATATATACTCAATCTTTAATCCTAATGATTTCACTCAGGAAAGCAATTGGTACCTAATAGCTTGTTCTCGACATAAAATCTCACGCGAAGTGTTCAAATACTTCTTGAGAGTTAGTTCAGCACATTATTGTCTAGAAAGAGAAGGAAAAAGTTTCAACTTACAGCAAATACTCCACACCTTTATACTTGTCATCATCTAGGAGTGCTTTGGCAACTTGCTGCGCTTTCTCAGGTCCAATGGCCTTTTCGTTCATATTAAGGGCCAGTCTGCTGTATGTCTAAGGTAAGATATATGAAGTACACGTCAGTTAGAGGATACTAGAAATGGGTCCAGTATTAGTTACAAAACTACATGGAAGCTAAATATCTGGCACTACTCTATAGATGATTCTTTTAGTAGTTCTGGTAGTAAAGTTTAGGTGTTTCATTAATCAAATATATAAATATTATTTAAAGTATTCAGTCTGTTTAAGAATACCCCTTAAATAGTATACACTGTATTTGTGTCAATTATGCTTTTAATTGTGAAATATTGGATGTCTTATATGCAATATACATTTCATATGAACAAAACTGTACTAAACTTTAACCTCCCACCCCCCCTCCCCCCTCCCAATAAAAAGAGGACATTTAGTCTCACAACAAATAAAAAGAGATATGTTCAGGAAATAACTGAAAGATTTAGGCAAAGGCAAGAACTTGTTATCAAAGGTAATCCGAAATCTGAAAAGAAATAAACAAATTGACCATATTAAATGCAAAAAAAGATAAAGGAAAAAGAAAATCACCTGGCCTTCAGCTGGCAGAGATTCACTGGGGTTAGTTTCTTTGTTAGATAGAGAAATAGGTTGTGGATTACCTCCTGCTTCAACAGGTTTCTAGGAAAATGAAATGAATTAGAATAGAGTAAAACAATGATTACAAACACATTTACACAATGTTAGTCATTCACATAACAAATGATATATTTCAATTACAAGTGTGGATGACGAATATGACGTTATGATGACATGACACCACAGTACTGTACACTCAGAAAGTTAGGTTGTAATTCCTTCTGAAATGAGTCAATAAAGAAAGCTTTAATGAATTGATAACTGCTATCTCTAAAGGAAAGTTGATAAGCAAGCATTTCATGGTCAAGTATCAACCATGAAGCTGCTGAACTACACCATCCCAGTTCCATTCAAGACTATAGGTCAACAACTTTACCATTACCTTTAATTTTATTTTTTTTTTTTTCATAACCTAAGCGCCAAATGTTCCAAATCACCCTTCCTATACAGTGCGTCTCAAAAAAAACTTTACACTTCTAAAATGGCCCCCAAATAAAAAATGGTTTCGAACTGTTGAAAAATGTATATATATTCGGAAAGCTTAACGTCTCTTCTTTCATATGACATCAGAAAGTCGGATTTGTGTCATGCTTGATGAGCACAGCGACCTTTGTAAAGGACATGAAAATTAGGTTGCGCAGGAATTGCTATCTATTGTACTGAAAGATAAAAGCTCGCTTTGATTATGTGTGCAGCCGGGAATTGGATATGTAAATTAAAAGATTCTAGTGACTGAAACGCATGAAAGCCTACCGTATCGGAGTGAAGGGGTGGGGTGCTGGGTAATGGGGTGACGGGGTGTGGACGTGGTGAGGTGTGGGGTGGCGTGATGGGAATAGAGGTTGTGCATGGGGGGAGGTGGTGTGTTAGAATACCTAAACCCACCACCCTACCATCTCCTCCACCCACACTACCCCTATACCACATCCAGCCCCACATCCACCCTACCCCTCACCCCACTCCCCTTCACCCCAATACGGTAGTCTCTTATGTTTTCATTCAGTAAGATATTTAATTTACATACATTGTATCCCAATCCCCAGTTGCACACATAATCAAAGAGAGCTCGTATCTTTCATTACAATGGATAGCCAATTCCTGCGCAACCTAATTTTCATGTCCTTTACAAAAGGTGGCAGTGCTCACTCAAGCATGAAACAATTTCAGACTTTTTGGTGTCATATGAAAGAAGAGACGTTAAGCTTTCCATATATTAAAAAAAAATCAAAAAATTCAAAATAATTTTTTATTTGTGGGCCATTTCAAAAATGTAAAGTTTTTTTGAGACACACTGTATATGACCCCTCCTCACTATATTAACCTGATAAAGTTGCATGCCCTATATATGAGCAAAATGCAAACACAACATTGATGAGGGTGAAAGAGATAAAAAAAAATATATATATATTTTTTTTAATATCGAATCGACAGTATAACTACCTCCTCTCCAAACTTCACATAGAATGGGAGACTTAAATGAAGATGTGTTATTATGAAAAAAATCCATGCAACATTAATACTGTAGTTTTTACAGAAAAATAGATAAACATGAACATGATGTACTGAAGAAATGTACATGACATTTGTCAATCAAAACATTCATTATCAGTTTCACACCTACCAGATCTGACGACTGCTCTTGAATGAAGCCAGAAAGTTGCATCTTCTTCTCTTTTTCATCTTCCGAATCCGAACTGGAACTAGAGCTGCTGTCCTCTGTGCCAGAATCCTTGCCTCTCTCCTCTTCCTTCTGTTGTCCAGGAGCCTCCTCTCTTTCTGTTTCTTTCTGGTCGTCCTGATCTGCATCACCCTCCTGGTGTCCAGCATCTTGAGCACCTTCCTTCGGTTCATTGGGCTTCTCCGTCTCATCCTCACCTTGTCTGGATTCTGTTTCCTCCACTGTCCCTGATTGACCTTCTTCATTGGTCTTGTTGGCACCCAGTTGCTCACTCTCAGTGTTAGGAACTTCTGCAGCTTTCCCGCTGACATCATCCACAAACTCCTTGTCGTGAGTTTCAACCTGCTGTACTCCATCACCAGGTTCCTCCTCTATCTTGGCTGACTCTGTATCATCTGCCTCCTCATCTCTTCTATAGTCTCTATCTGATATTTCATCACTTGGATGCTCATCTGTAGCATCTTCTTCTTTTTGAGTCTCTGCATTCTCTGCTTCATCTTCTCTTCCATCCTCTGCGTCTATCGCTTCACTGCTTTGATGTTCTTCAGCAACATCTTCATCTTTCACAGATTCTGTATCATCATCCTCCCTCTTATCCTCTGCGTCCAAAGTTCCATCACCTTCCTTCTCTTCTGCAACTTCTTCCTCGTTCTCTTGGACCACATCTTGTCCAGGTCTTTCCTCATCATCTTCTTTCTTATCTTGTTGATCATCCCCATTATCAGTGTGGTCACCATTTACTTCACCACTTTCATTAACCATGTCCTGATGGGAACTTGCAATTGAATCATCTCCTGTGACTTTGTACTTATCAATGACAACATTCTCCGTTTCCTCTTGACTTTTGATGTCATGATCCCTGCCATCTTCACCTGCTGGAGAAGGTTGCTCTTCTTCAGCTGGTTCTGCTTCCAGCGTCTCTGAATGATTTCCATCATGAAGCAACTGCTCGTGTGCCACAGAGGATGAGTTTTCTCTGTCACTGGCATCTGATTCCGTGACTAGTACAGCTTCTTGAGGTGGAGGTTCAATGTGGAGCTCTGCAGTCGCTTCTTCGTTCAGACTTTCAAGTAGAGGTGGAAGTTCTGTAGCTGTTTCTTGGGTCACGCTTTCTTCTACATTGTCCTCTGTTGCCTTCATCTCATCTTCACCTGTTGAAGATTCTCCACCATCCCGTGGAGAATCGTTGGATTTAAAAACTTCTTGAGACTTCTCTTCTTCAACTCTGTCCTCCTCCTCCTCCTCCACCACAGGTTTTTCTTCCAGTTTGTCTCCTTCTGAGGCACGTTCTTCTTCCATCCTGCCCGATTCTTCTTCTTTACCATTCTGTTCGTCATTTCCTTCATCTTCTTCATTTCCTCTTTCATCTTCAGATGCTGAGCTGAACAGTTTAAACTCTGCCTCTGATTCAGTTGGCTTCTGCACGTCTCCCAAAACGCTATCACCATCGTCTTCATCAGAGGATAACAGCCTGTTGTTGCCTTCCGATTCGCTCAGTAAACTCCTTTCTTCGGACTGATCTTGCGTAGCTGGCTGGTCAACCATGCTCTCGGGTCCATCTCCAACAGACTGTTCGATTTCTTCTCGGACATCATTGGTCTCCTTCTCATCTTCACTCTTCTGATGATCATGTTCCTCCTCCTTTTCACCAGTTTCCTCCTGGATCCCTTCAGATTCTTGGTATTCCTCTTCCTTGTGATCATCATCAGAATACCCCTTTTCTTCATCGCTAACGTGACCAGCATCATTAGATTCCGTTTCCTTTTGGTCTTCCTCAATAACCTCATCTACATCATCTGTCGCATATTCTTTGTCTTCCTTGCCTTCATCCCCCTTTTCGGATTCTACTTCAAAATCTGAGTCACCGTAGTCTTCCTCCTCTCTTATCTCCTCGACAGCATCTGACTTCTTGTCATTGTCAGCATCCGAGAAGAAATGATCCGATTCCTTATCTGTGTGCAAAATTGGTATATATAAAAAACATTGATAAAAGTAAGAATAGAATATGACAAAAAGATATAAAAGATAAACATTTTCATTGAAGGAAAATGTTTCTTTCAGATTATAACAGTCCTATTATTCATCCTTAGACAATAAAAACTGGCCTCATGAATGAAAACTGAATATTGTAGGCAGCATTAGTTCAGTACGACAGCTACATGTATATTAACCTTACTTCTTGGGGGGGGGTGTTTGGCTTTCCAAACTTTCCTCATTTACGATGAAAGTTGTACATTACTCAGTCCTTTTAAATAGTTAACGGAAGACATAAAGAAATAACATAATGCATTGGGTGGTGTGTGTGTATGTGGGGGGAGCAGACTAAAGTAGTGCCCATTTTAATTACAGTATCTGGAACTGAACCCTTTAGCCACTGAAGACTCTGTAGATAATGGCTTATGGTTCACTGGAAGGTACAGCAATATTGCCCTCAATGGTGCACAAAAGACGGGCGTACAATGTATGCTAAAGCGCAATTTACGGATGGGCGGTTTCGGGCGGTTTAGGGAGTAATAAGACGAGATAAGACGAGCGGTTTTAGGCGTTTAAGTGAACTACGGGTGTACACATTTTACGGACGGGCGGTTTCGGGCGGTCTAGGCAGTAATAAGAGGGGCGGTTTCGGGCGGTTCAGGTGCTAAAGGGTTAACTGGCATTAACTGCAAATCCAAATTTTACCCCTAAGTGGAATTTATAAGACTGAACTGAACAGGGCCCCCTTTTTATTTTAAATATGTTGAGTATGCATGAAAGAGTATACTCCCTTTTTATTTAAAGCATAAATGTAGACATTTCGACTGAACAAGAGCTCCAAATTTTCTTGGTCAGGTCAAAGGGTAGACTAAAAATTTTCATTTTCTTTCAAACAAATATGAAAAAAAAATCAAAATCCTTTCCTTTTAATCTTTTTCTTTCTGACACCAAGGAAATCACATCCCATGTATCCAGAGTAACATGCTCCTCCATGCCCCCACCTGTTGGTAGTGTAGAGGCAGGCCTACTATCAGGTCCCCCTCCCCCTACCCCCTTCCCCTCCCCCTTCCTGGGATCAGAAACAATCCTTCACCTGTTGGCAGTGTAGAGGCAGGCCTACTATCAGGTCCCCCTCCCCCTCCCCCTTCTGGGATCAGAAACAATCCTTTACCTGTTGGTAGTGTAGAGGCAGGCCTACTATCAGGTCCTCCTCCCCCCTCCCCTCCCCTCCCTCCCTTCCTGGGATCAGAAACAATCCTTT
>JZLH01S0009670.1:19827-33083 GCA_001188425.1 Eucidaris tribuloides
TTTCGGCGACTAGCGTGACCGGGAAAATTTTTGACCTGACTTTTCGCTTTCGCCGCAGATGAACAAATGATGTCCCCCCTACATTTCAAAATGGATTTGTGCCACTGAATGTAAATGATTACACTGAGTGGGACATGAAAACTTGATACAGGACATTATGAAATAACGTACAAGCAGGTAGCATTTCAGAGTCGCATCCTGGTGGCTACGAAATCACATATGGCCATAACTAAGGTGCATTTAATCTATCGGTTTGTTCTTCTTTGGATAGCGTCTGGTCGGCCTTAAATCATTATCAATAATTGTCAACTTCAGTAAAGATTTTTGGGGGACAGAGAACTTTGCGAATAATAACAGCCCTAGAATAACGATGCCCTGTTCCATCTACATGCATCCCTGCCACTGTCTATACCACAACTTTGCCTCTAACATATCTTGTCCAAACATATTAGTTATACTGGGGAAATATTTAGGCAAAATTGCGACAGTTGAGCTTGGATGTACAACACTTACACCATTAATTGGTTTCACTAAATTAAGGTCCAGTTTGTGCTACAACTTCAGAAAATCAATTTTCACAACAGTAAACTATATATGCATTTATCATTTAACAAAGAAGGCAAGTATTTATTGATAAAACAAACACTCATGATCAAGATTTGTTCATAACACTTGTCTTAGTATATGTATGTACATGTCATTTACAAGTAAATAAGCATCACATCCATTTTTTATTCAGTCCTTGTTTCTTTTTATAGATGAATGGTAAATTCTTTGGCAAGGGAACTAATGCACTTCATTGATAAACAGTGTATGTACATATAGAAATTCACACATCAAAATGTCTATGGCTAGTGAATTTTCCTGACATAGAATAAACTCCTTTACAACAGAAAAAGTGATGTTCACCCAACTTTTAATTAATATACAGATGTCAAATCATCACATACAAAGGGAATTATTCTGCAGGAAGCAGATAAAAAAAATTTTGGTTACAAAAATTCGATATCTAATTGTGTAGAATGAAATAAAAAAAATCAAGTCAAACTTGAGGATATGTAATCTTTGAAAAAATATGACTTGCTAGGAGTGGGTGCCGACAGAAAACACACACAAATGTACATTCGGTAGAATCATGAGGAATAATATAAATCTTGTGAAATTAACTTAGTGTTGGCAAGACAAGCACTCATATTTGACAATTATTCTGTTTTAGTACATTTTTTTAAAAATAAAGTAGTCATATCTGTTCATAGGGTACTTCACTTAAATTACACTTGGAAATATGATATTTCGGGGGATATTAAAACCTTTTCAATCTTTCTCTCACACACATAAACACAGGTCCTTACTATTATCATCTACTTATGGCTATTTTATATAAATGATGAAGCTACTATGCAAGGCCAAGATGCATGCTTTTTATGCCGTGCAATTTGGATCATTTATGTCAATGCACTTTTTGAACACATATACAAGTACATGCGATGCAATCAATTATCTTTGCAGACATTCTTTACATATTTTCTTCTTTTCTCCCTCATGGAGAAAAAGGCCTCCATCTCATATAAATTTGAAAAGTAAAATGGTAAAATACAATTTAAAAAGAAGAAAATGGCAGGCAAAGCAGATTTGGGTGGGGATAGCAAACTAAGTCTCCTTTTTATTGGCATAAAATGATGTGTTCTGTTATTTAAGATACATGTGCCATTCTCAATTGGTTATATATACCGTAACATTTCTCCTAGGTTCTCATAAAATTATTGATCTGGTGTAGAATTGTCATGAACTTCATTTTGGTTAACTCCCATTAACATGCAGTATTTTACAATATGTGTAATAAATGATGTGTGTTTTTAAAAATCATTTATCAAGTGAGAAGGAGGAGGAAATAAATGGTATCCTGGGGTACCAAATAAAATAACTACTTCAACATCATTTCCACATGAGTTTTTGTCAGTTTACATGTATGTCAGTATGATATACAACACCACTGACCTCTACTACACCAGCACTAGGGACCCAAGTGGGTGCTATGCAACAAAGTGACCTGGTGTACCATGTGGGGCATCATAGTCATACCTGCAATTCAGCGTGTCCCAAAAAAAATGTCCCTCTCGTAAACCACCAAATAATTCCCCAAATCATGTTTTATAGTCCAGTAAGTTTACCCATTTGATTTTGTAGCTCCTGTGAAAATTTCAAAGGTGTAGCTTAATTGGGTTTGAATACAAAGGCTCTTTTGTAACAGCGGTGCTTTCGAGCCCATTCCAAGTTTGATACAAAGAAATGCATGCCACAGACATACTATAACGTTTTCTTGTTTTTGTTATAAAGTAACTGAAGTCAAATTCATTCATTTTTTTAGATGGAAACCAATCAAAGTTCAGTTTCACTGGTTGTATAATTGCTTTTACAGAGTGTGTTCCACTTGTGGTTTGTCCTTCAATACCCAGTGTCCCCCTACAGGTCCTTCCACCTAATTTCCATTCAGGTCAGATGCATTGATGCACTGCAAACGTGGAATGGGCTGAAAAGCACTACTGTTACATAATAGACTGTATATTCAAAACCAATGAAGCGAAAACAATGAAATTCTCACTTAAGTTAGAAAATAAAATGGGCTATCTAAATCTGAATGTTCACTGACTTCAGTGTGACACTTGATTTTGGATTAAATTTAACAGTCTATCAGAGGGACATTTTTTCTGAGACATGCTGTATTAATGGCATGATACATGCAGCTAATCTACTGCCCCTCCCCCCACAACCCAAACAGTTAGCAGTGTTGCAATGAGTACATGCATGAATTGCAATGAAAGTCAGAACATGCGGCACACTGAGCAACAATGAAGGGGATACCATGATACAACAGACACAAAAACAACACATCACTGAAAATGGAAAAATCAATACCTGAAACATACAACAATGACACAAAACAAGTGAGTAATCATGGGAGATGCAAGTTTAGCAGGTGTTAAAGTTAGTGGATTCCTTTTGCATGCATAAGAAGCTTATGGGCTACAGTAATGACTTCTCGTGTTACAGAGGGTTTTCAAAAGAGATACCCTTCTTCAAGATAAACTTGAAGGAAACATGTACATCCAAGTACATACAAGTAAGTGTGAACAGCATAACGCTACAACCCTTGGTATTAACGTACGATTGCATCTTGATCAAGTGTCCTAAGCCTGGTTAAAGACAATGCTTAATATAATGGGGGTTCTTCGTTTCTCTTTCGGCCGCTCCCACAAACTAAGGCTCGCCACAGTAGGCCCCTAAATATAGTTTCTCCATCGCAATTTTTTTTTGTAATATGTTCTCTGTCACACCAATTTTATGGGGGTTCAATACTTAAAGAATGTCAAACTTTGATGTCTGAGCTACATGATAGTGCTTGCACAAATAAAAGGCCTAGAATAAAATAAACCCTTTAGAATTGAATGCTGCTACTGGCAAGATATGTATGGATAAAAAGAATAAAGCATGCGGTTAATACTTTGTTGCAACACAGCAGTCTATGGGGAAAATAAGAATAAAACTGGTTTCTAATAGATTTTCACCTTTTCAAGCAGTAAATGGTCATTTTGAAGAACAATATTTTCCGGGCTTCATGTTTAGACCTACTATTAGTGACACTAATACAGGGTTGGCCGGTAAATACCGGATACCGGGTGGTAAATACCACCTTGCTATTTTTGACAAAAACGGGAAATACTGGGAAATACAATGAAAAAGTTATTTCTTGAAGGATAATAACTCAAAAATGTAGAGATTGTTGTTCAGTAAGTGTGATTCAACACAAAATACAACAAAAAACTAACTTAAGTGATGGAGGGGAACAAGGGACTCATTATGATTGGTGGAACAAATTTTCTACACAGCCAAATCAATACTAAAAGTATGGAAATTTTAAAATCACCTGCTTTTATTTTAGAAATTTTTTTTCAATCACTTCAGTCTGCAAATATCTGAATTGCTCCATAAATCCTGAACACTTAAAATAACACACCCCATTGACAGATGTTGATTTTGACCCTGTATATTTAGCAAGATGAGGGCTGCACCCCACAATGTAACACCTGAATAATGTACTGTACAGTGTAATACTGTATGCATTGGACAGTATGTGAAAAAACACTAAACAATAAACAATGTTTCTACCCGACAAATTACAAGCCAAATTCCCGTTACTTTCATTATCCAAATCCCATGTAAAAAAATTTGCACATGTTCAAGTGATTTAAAACAACCCCTTTTGACAAAAATAGGGGTTATTTCCGGGAAAAAAGAGAGGTGTTTGGGGGTATTAACACCCCCATTTTGCAAAAGGGGGGTGTTTGAACACCCCAAACAACCCCCCTGCATACACGTATGGCTGGTTTGGTGAACATGGACATGGGGAAACCAGGCCAGCATGCATGAAAGCAAACACAATTCCACCAATTTGGGTTGAATTTTCTGGAATGGTATGATGCTGCTCTGACAGCTAGTAACCTCTGCATGCAAAAAGGTCAATGAAATGCAGGCCTACTGCCAATACTGTTAAGTAACTACTGAACTTTCAAGCAACCCATAAACAAATATAAACTCTATTTTTCTTGAATTCGTTTTAAAAAAGGAAAAAAAAAAACTCTTTTAACCTTTTGGGAATACATGCACAAGCAAACACTCTGTTTAAAATGCCCCCAAAATCAAAATTTAGCTTTAACATTGTTGGATGTCACTGCATTGGTGTTAATACATACATCACAGTCATTTCATTGGCCTTGTGCAACTCTATTCATATCTATAATATTTCACATTGTTCTTTTGGGAGTCGAGATAAGCATGTCTGAGAGTTCTTGAAATGAATTCTCTGCTCGATGTCAAAGACTAACAAACAAGCTGCAGAAAGAAATAAGGTTCTGATGTAATGAGTAAAATCAAAAATTCCTGCGCATATTAGCAAACTAGATTGTCAGAAACAAATATATATTTCAAACGTCGCTCCCATTTCCCTAAAATTGCACAATAATAAAACATGTCCAAATATACTGATCAAGAAATGGATAAGTGACTGAAATTTTGTACAGGAGGTAGTTGGCATCAGGTCCAAATATCAATGATTATGATTATGACTCCAATGATACTCTTCTTTCATTTCTTCTCTCACAAAAACCGGTTCCCTAATGGACTTAGAGTTGATGGTATTGATATGTACCAGGATGTGGCTTTATGTGATACTGTATAAGCTGTTATTTTTGTGAATTTCGCGAGCCAGACCCTCACGAAAATTTCCACTTCAATTCATGTCTATTTATAGTAAAGACAACATCAGAAAAATCGCGAAAGTAACCACTCGCGAATTACCGCACCTAGTCCAAAAACGTGAAAATAACTGTACGCGAAAATAATGGCTTATACAGTATTCCATCTTGTGGGATAACCCAATTCATTCTCTATTCCCTCATTACCCACTGATCGTTGTACTATTCAAAGTATCATTGACAAACAAGATTTCTTCGGAGTTGACACGGTATATCTTATCCTTCGTCTCCTCCATGGAATTAATATCCTCCTTCAGCCTACTTTGTTTATCCTCATCATCCGTCGAATCGACATCGGACCACACCACCTCCTCCTCCACCTCCTGCCCCCTCTCCGCTCCCTCACCAACTTCCCCATCTTTGTCTACTTTTTTCTTCCTCACATCTGTATACACCTCCAGACTACTCCCATTGGTATTCACTGTATCCTTTGGTACATCTCTCTTTGCTTCCTTCCCATTATCATTTATTTGATCCCGTTTGGATTTAGTTTTTCGTTTCACCTGCTCGGTATGTTTTGTCTTTCTTCCCGTCAGTGTCACACCTGCATCCCCGCCACCCTTCCCTCCCGACTTCCTAGTTGTGTCCTTATATCCGATAATACCACTATACTGCCTTACCTTCCCTTTCGGGAGAGTATGACTCAACCTAACATGGCTGCTTCCACGTATTCTATTACCATCAGTCAACCTACTCCCACTGGTTAAGTGGCTGTTGCCATGACCACCTTGCCCCCTACTGGTATTAGAGACCCCCTTGCCCCTGTTATAATCACAGTCCTTCTCCTCACCTTCCTCTTCCTCCTGCTCTGCAACCTCCCCTTCCTCTTCCTCCGGTGGGGGCTCCGTTTGCGTCGACATGCCGGCGTATTCTGGTTCAGGTTCGGGGGCGGCTCCACGGTTTCAGTCTGGGTGTCTTTGTAGCGCTGTCGTTCTCTTCGGGCAAGCTCTGCTTCCACCAGACATCTTCCATGAAAAGTTATTTATAACACAAGATAAGTGATAAGTAGATAATGATAATACAGGTGTATGACATTTGCTCCTGCAACAATTGTTCTGGTGATTATTTTATACACATCCCTAACCTCACCCCTAACCCTCTGCCCAAACCTGTCTATCTTACTGAACTCATCAAACGATACCAACCCACTCGTAGTCTTCGTTCTCAATCAAAAAAATCTTCTTACTGAAATTTGTGTAAAATCTAAGACATTCGGTGATAGAGCTTTTGCAAATACGGCACCCAAATTATGGAATAACCTCCCCCAAGGCATTAGATCATTGACCGACTTTGATGAATTCAAATCTATGCTAAAGACACACCTGTTTAATAATTATTGATTTTCAAATTCTCCCAAAATCAGTTTTGACATTCACACGCATAGAGACTATTTTCATGGTATTATGCGTCTCTAAGAATTGAATAATAATATTATCATTATTATTATTATTATTATTATTATTATTATTATTATTATTATTATTATTATTATTATTATTATTATTATTATTATTATTATTATTATTATTATTATTATTATTATTATTATTAGTATGATTATTATTATTATTATTATTATTATTGTTATTATTATTACTACTATTATTATTATTATCTATTGCACTATACACTTCTTACTTGTATTACTACTATTATTATTATTATCTATTGCACTATACACTTCTTACTTGTATGGGTGCTTCAAAATGGTATAACGGAACTCTAAAGTAGATTATTGTTCTCACATTTTTCCTTGACATGATTTCCATGAAATCTATAAGATCTGGTACAATGGGCAAATTAACTTCACTAATTCATCAATTACTTCCATATGTAGATGATTATAAATCTACTCCTACACCAATTACAGTAATGACACTAGCACACTCAAGAAAATGAAGCATGTTACATCTGATCCAAGAGAACTATCATGGAAAAAAGAACCTACAAATATCACTGAAGGTGATTAATACCCCCCCCCCTCCCCACAATCATCTCCCTAACTTATTGCTATAATATGCCGTTACCCTTTCAACACAATTTCCCACACATTCCAAAAAATGTATCTCGCACATCTTCACCCCAAGACCAATGTGTGTGCCAAATCTCATGAGCACTGGTTTAAAACTGAGGAAGTAGTTCAATCCACAAGATTTGCAGTGGACCAACTGCCCGCCTAGCCTTTTGACAAGGCCCTCTCGTGGTATAATGGGCGAGCGAAGCGAGCCCAGCCGAGCGCGCAGCGCGAGAGCCTTATGAGATCTGATTCCAATTCTTATGTTAGACCTTTGAATTAACGAATTTTGCTACCCTATTTTGGGTAGCAAAAATCAATCAATCAGCGTGTCTGTCTACTTGATCCTATGTTGAATATGCAATCATACAAGGACCATGTTCGTACAGACTGTTGCTGTAACACAAAACGATCTGGAAGCGTTCACTATTTCATTAGGTGAAATGATTCACAAACGCAGATTTTTTCACACCAAATTGGACCTTACGATACAAAATTTAAAGAAAAATGTCTGAACTACTCAGTTCAAACAATGAACTTGTACTAATTTGGTGTTTGATGGTATATGTATTGCAATAACCCACACTGACGGAATTTTTTTCAACCCACCGAATAGTTGACAAGGCCAAGACAGGGGATTGTAGGGCGCAATTTCATTGGTTGATTCGAACAGAGATCGTTCGTTCCTGCGGTCATGAATAATAATTAGTTTTCGGATGCCAAGCAGATCTCAAAAGGCCCTCGCGCTGCCGCGCTAGGCTGGCTCACTTCGCTCTCCCATAACAGCGAGAGGGTCATGTCAAAAGGCTACTGCCCACCTGACTTCCCAACTGTACACTGATTCTTACATACTCCCTTCAAACTTGATTTAGCAGGGGTATATATATTACCTGTAGCATGGAGAAGACCCATGAACACCGATGAATTTGAACTGCCCCTTGGCCCCACCCAAGAGGGCGCCGGGCGTGTACTTGTACTCGCAGCAGGCACTGAGGCGCAACACCTGGACACGGTTGACGAAGAATGTGACGCTGAAAGGGTATCCACGGTGACGACGTGACACAAAGATGCAATCGTCTGCACATAAACAGAGAACACAGGAACATGCAATAGCTACACAATATGGATATTTTCATGTAACTATGATCTTTTATCGAAATGTCACTTATAAATTTGGTTAGAATTGGAGTATAACAATGACACTCCCATGCAGCGATTCAAAAGTACATTTACTAGGTGAAATGTGAGGGAAACACCTTGTTTAAAAAAAGATTCCACAAGGAATGATAAATTTCAACAGTTATAATACAAGAATTAGACTTTAAGTCAGTGCAGTCTATGTCATATTTGGTGAAAAATTTGTGCACATTGAGAAATTTCTTTTGAATTTTTGACAGATCCACATGCAGTCAATAGCATGCTTTATTTACAAGTCAAATTATTTTGATGTAATCTTAATATATCCTGATGAACTCGTTTTCTCAACTTGTATTCATAATCTTTGATGTCAATTCTCCATATACCATAATGTTGTCTATAGTTGTCTAAGAAGAAGAAGAAAAAGAAGAACAACAACAACCACAACAGCAACGGGGAGATGAGGAAGAAGAGGGAGAACAACAACACTAAGAACGAGAACAAGAAGAACGAGAACAAGAACAAGATGAACAAGAAGAATAAGAACAAGTACAACAATGAGATGATGAAGAAGACGAAGAGGGAGAAGAAGAAGGGAAGACAGAGAAGAAGAATTACAACAAGACAAAGTGCAACACAAGAACAAGATAGTAGAACAATAAGAATGAAAAGATGACAAAGGAGGAGGAGAACACAACACCAACAACTTATGTCAGAAAAATAACTTGAAGAATAAGAACAAGAAGAACAAGAACAAGATGATCAGAACAAGATGAAGAACAAGAACAGCAGTGAGGAGATAACACAGAAAAGGAAAGAGGAGAAGAACACGACGACAAAGTGCAAAAACACAAACAGACCAAGTAGAACAAGAACGAGAAAGTGACGAAGAAGAAGATGAAGAAAGAGAAGGAGGAGAAAACACTAACTTCCTTTTTCTGCAAATCCCTGGAATACGAGGAGGTTCTCCCCTCCACAGTGCTGCTGGTAGACTTGAATCTCGTCCCTCTTGTCCTCTCTGTCGTACTGAAGTTTGAGGCTGTTACCACGGTAACGAACTGTGACATCACACATAGTCTGGAGCTGAGCAGCGTGTGGGTAGGCGGGTTCTTTACGGTGTAGTGCCAGCGATCCCTGGTAAAGAAGTACGTCGTAATGTTTTTGAATGACATCAAAGAAGAAATGTATGATTGGATTTCAGATCAAATTATGGCTGACAACTAGCCCAAATTTATAATGTACTTTTTGGACAGTGAAAAAAAAAGAATTAAAAATATTGTAACAAGAGGTTAGCGCCCCGTGCGCGTGGTTGTTGCGTAAATAGGGGAATGTGCTTTGCGCGTATGATTGTTTTCGCCCCGCACACAGGTGTTCATAATTAAACTGGGGTAGTTGCGGTTTGGGATCTGCCGCTATGCGGTAAGTCACCGCGTTTGTCATATTCATGTTTATATTTATGTTCATATTCCTGTTGTTTATTATACATTTTTATTAAAATATGATACTATGTGTTGATATAAATGGTGACTGTTAATTTGTTTAATTTCTGCGTCATAGTTCGGTCACAATATAGATACTGCAATCAGCATTGATGCATTGAGAGCTGACCTCAAACCAAGACCAGAATTTCAGACCTAGACCCACCACTTGCTGAAAATGCACATCTAACTATAAGACTGAAAATTATGATCAAGATCTTAAAATTGGTTTACATTGAGTTCATCATGAAAACTCTGCAGGGCTGTAGATTAGAAGAAATAAGCTACAAATATGTCAATTTGGCAAATACTTTGTCCTGAACAGCTGTCTTACTCAGTATACAAGGAATCTCATTTCATTTGGCTTTTACACTCAAAATCGACCATGGTAAAAACGTTTTTGAAAAAGCTGCCCCTGTTACTGTTATCATTAACAAAACTAACTGTTGACTTATTGTTAACAAATCTTGCTAATATTGACAACTGTTGACAATATTTTAGGCAAAGAAGCACAAATCACTAAGCTTGAAAGTGCACTTGTTTATGGCCATAAAGGGCAAAAGAAATTTAGGAGCCAAACGCTCCAGTCGCTACGCTGGGCGGGGCCGCCCACTGCCCAAATTTTCCACCCGTCACTCCGGGTGAAAGACCAGTCTCCCGCCCAGCACTATTTTTCATTACCAATGATTTTTGGGCTTAGAAAATGAGAATACTTTCAAGCAAACTAACATCATCAGGCTCAGATAATGGTCATGAACACTACCTAATGACTTCTTATTATAATGTAACTGTTAAAACGTATGATATTACTTGCTTGGCAGCGAATTGATCATGGGCTTAGAAAATGAGAATACTTTCAAGCAAACTAACATCATCAGGCTCAGATAATGGTCGTGAACACTACCTAATGACTTCTTATTATAATGTAACTGTTAAAACGTATGATATTACTTGCTTGGCAGCGAATTGATCATAATCAGCCGTCTACTACCGCCCCACGAAGTCGCTGCGCTCCGCTCGCATGGTCTGGGCAGCAGCAAAATTTCCACCACTCAGAAAAGTCTGGCTACAACCCTGCTTGTTACACATGACATGTCCTTTTTAAAAGTTTTCATTTTCTATTCAGTGTAATCAGTGATTGTCTAATCATTAATCAATCCGTAAAATGAGTTGATTTCTAAATGTTTGACTTGGTGGACATTCTAAAAACAATCTAATCAATCTGCCAGCTAACCAGATTACCTTCTGTCAAGATGTGAATTGTGATACAGACTTTATGCTACTACACAGATTCAGTATGGATAAATCACTAAGTGGCCAAATCACCCCAAGTGGTAACAGAGGGCTTGTCAATAACAGTTAAACCATCCTCAGACTATAGAAGGCCTTCATAGGGCCAGAACGTACCTTATTAGATCTTGGGCGATATCCACGAGAGTGTTTTGAGACGACGCCACCTCTACTCCTGGGGGATTTCTTGCCTGTCCTTCCCTGTGACGGGGGCCGTGGGGTTACGTCAGGGGAATACGGTGACAGCCCCTCTTTCTCCTCCGGCCTCAGACTGAGTGAGATTCTGTGCAGGATTTTAGGGTCCAACTGAAATCACAAGAGAGTAAGCCATGGCTTTAGTGTCAGTTTAAGAATATGCTTCAGTAAAGGAGATCTCACTTTAAAACATGCAGAGACAAAAAAATGTAGCAAAGACTCCAAGATAATTTCACTCCAACAGCTTACATGTATTTCATGCTAATGCATGCAGTTATAATGAAATATCACAAATAAATGTTTTTCCCTTTACAGGGACTATATAGCAAACTTGTAAATGAGCTATTGAATTGTACTGTAACAGCTACAAATATACTGATGCAAAATTGAAGTCTTATTCCCTTTTATACTCGTAGTCCCACAGACATCACACAGAATGATTTGAAAGTACCATTTTAATCTCTCATGAAAGAGTGCCAAATAATGAGTGAACATCAAAGTAAACATATCTGTATATTTGTAAGGACACTATAATGGCACTTTTCATTGAAAAAAAAAATACTGACAGGATAATTTCATTATTTGTGTTAATTTGACATTTAATATTTTTTTTCCTTCGCTTATTACATCTTTGTTAAAGTCTTTGTTTAATGTCGTAGACAGTAGTAGTAGTAATCCAGATTTTTAATCAAGTTTTGTCCCCATTACAGGGGTGGCCAGATTCACCTCACCATGTGAAGATTTAATGCCAGAGCACATATTTAGTGAGGGGATGCCCTTTCCAGGGTTCCCACAGAAATTTGAAAACAGATTTCCATGACTTTTCCATGACTAAATTGCTGCTTTCCATGACTTCCTTTCTGGCACGGTTTCCAAAATCAGACACGTTATGATGGCCTCCACCTCCCCTCACAGCCATTCATTCCACCCACTATCTTACTACAGGGTTCCCACAGAAATTTGAAAACAGATTTCCATGACTTTTCCATGACTTTTCACAAATTTTCCAAATTCCCTGACTTTTCCCTGACTTTCCATGACCACAAATTTTTCCTGGATTTTCCAGGATTTTCCATGACTATGGGAACCCTGCCTTTCAGACACCAGGCGCAAGTTTAATGCTGTCATCAGCTGTGCCGTCATGTGCTTACAATGCACCCAAAGTTAAACTGGAAACATTGTTAAACAATGCCTTTAATTTCGCTTGGACTTTGGGACATTTGATCTTACCTCTCGGAGGGCAGGGGAATCTACTTCTTCATTGCTGGTCTCTGATCTTGGAGACTCTCGATGAACAGGGAATCCATCTTTGTCAACATAAACAACTCCCTGAAAAAAATATATAATGAGTAGTTAATTTCAAAGAAGTATATTGATAACATTAATGATCTTAATAATAATGGAGACAATGATGATAATTTACAGAACTTCACAGAAGTAGTAATAGTAGTAGCACTACTAGTAATCGTAGCAGGAGGAGGAAGAGGAAGGGGTAGTATGCCTAGTAGTAGACTGTAGTAGTAGCAGAAGTAGTAGTAGTAGTAGTAGTAGTAGTGGTGATGGCAGTAGTAGCAGTAGTAGGAGTGGTAGTAGTAGCAGTAGTAGTAGTGGTAGCAGCAGCAGCAGTAGTAGTAGTAGTAGTAGTAGTAGTAGTAGCAGTAGTTGTAGCAGTACAGTAGAAGTAGTAGTAAAAGCAGTGTGTGTGAATTCATGAATAACTTACAGCTCTCTTTGACGAAGACTTGTACCGAGTTGGTGCCGTTGATGGCCTATTGCCACTAGGGGGGCGGGGCTGCTTGGACTGACTTGCATGCGCCGATTTAGGGCGCT
>JZLH01S0009672.1:4388-25547 GCA_001188425.1 Eucidaris tribuloides
GCTACGTACATGTGTACGCTCTTCGGAGAAGATCCCGGCTCTTCTCGACTTCGAGCTTGATTTGTTTGCCCATTTTTCGTTTGTTTACATTATATTTTATTCCTGAGGAGACAATAAAGGTAGGGAGACTCTTCCGAGATTCGAACTATTGGACGCCAAGTAGCGTAAGTTGACGTCTCATCTGGTGTTGTTTGTGTTGACATATCTACTAACGTTAGTCTCCACACTCGCCGCGCCGTACCGTAGGCCTAACACTAACGTAACAGTAACAGTACGTGATCCGTCGCATTTTCACAGCACGAAAGCTTGGCTTCGTGACACGTAAGGCAAGTGATTACAACCCCGTTGACCCCTTGGCAAGCCTCGGGGTCATGGCAGGATGAAAGGCCCCCTCGCCTCGAGCTTTAGAATATGACTATCGCAGTCTGCTTCCGAAACGGAAAAAGTTTCTACGCAACTGACCAATTTGGTGCATTGCAGACTGCAGTAACGTTATGTACACAGGCCGCACACGTTGCCTGCGGGCGCTGGCGCAGTAAGCCGCAGCCGTAGGCGATGCGAGTTAATTTTTTGGTAAATTTTCCGCATTTCAATTTATGATTTATAAATCGGCGCTAATAATCCGAAGGGTCAACGTAAAATCTTCATTGTAACATCAATGAAATATTAAAAATAACATTAAAATAAAAATAACATAGTAATTAGTATACTAAATTGTCATTTTGAGTTTCGCCGCGAATGAGACGCCATTTTGATTTCGGGTTGTGAGCATGCGCAGTATGCGCAGTGCTGCCGAGACAAAAATAGTGAAAAATATACGGAGCTGTGGCGAGGATTTTTAATTTCTAGTGAAATTATGTTTGATCGTTTTAGCATCAATCAACCAATTGCGATTCAGAAAATGCTCATGAATATTCATAGAGGGATATAATTTCTCATATAGTTTTGTAAGTGGACAAAATGATTAACTCAAAAACAAAATGCGAATCATGTTTGTCATAATGTCATTACAGGTGCTCACACAGACGAGTGCTATATACTCGACGTATCATATTATCGATCAAAAATCGACATATCGTGTTAACGAGAAAATTCAAATCATTATTCACGCACGCGACACGATGAATAGACTTCGTGCATCAGGATGCGATTACTTCAGAGCCAAAATCGTTTCGGAGGACATTAAAGCCGCTTCAAGATCGGACGGTGAAATAATCGACTTCAATAACGGAAGCTATATGGCCAAATTTCTACTACGGTGGCCGGGAAACGACAAAGTAAATGTCATTTTGATGGAAAGTAAGGAAGCGATAGAAATATTACAGAGGATGCGGCGTCGGTATCCATCAAGAGCTACCTATATTGGTACTTTCAAGAGCGGAAATGTGTCTGAAACAACTTCGTGTAATGTAGACCACGTTGCCGAGCTGGTAATTCTTTCATTACTGTGATGAGATGACTTCATGAAATATAATATCTTGAAGCAGAAATAAAATATAGGCATTCGAATTACATGAAATTAAATTACAGTAAATTACATCAAATCAGTAAAAAAAAAATGAGACAAAAGGCAAAAATCAGTGTCAAAGGAGTGATGAAACATAAGTAGGGGGCCTAAGTTGTAAAGTCAGTGAGAAGCTTGACTGTATAATGTAACAAATGTATGACAATGCAATTGTAGAGTTGCTCCAAAAGAGCACGACCATAGTTTTGTAAACTAGCCTTCCAATTCTATGTCATTTTTTTACAAACCATACAGAGCAACGTGCTAATAGACTGAACATTCCCTGAAAGGCGACTCTCTTTCAAAAGCGGGATTTACTGTCTTCACAAAGAAACGAAGTACAAATATCTTTCTGGAAGGCATAGGTGGTCGATTTTATGATTTTCCTTTCTCTGTCCCCTAGGACAACTACCCCAAGGGCAACCACGCTCTGGAACGACTACTTCCAGGGACAATTACCCTCTTGAAAGATTACCAACAACGCAATATCCCTATGGTAACCATGGGCGCAAATCCAGGGGGGGGGGACAGGGGAAATTTTCCCCCACGATTTTGAAGGTGGGAGACACAATATCAAAATGTACCCCCACGATTTGGGGAAAAAAAATTTCCATCATACCATTTTTTTTGTCGCAACACCCCCCCCCCCCTTGAGCGAGTTTTCGTCGGCTTGCGTGACCGGAAAAAATTTGGACCTGGGATTTGGGAAAAGAATGTTCGTCACTACAACCCCCCCCCCCCACCTATGAGCGAGCGAGTTTTTGGCGTCTGGTGTGACCGGGAAAAAATTTGGACCTGGGATTTGGGGAAAAAAAAATGTCACCCCCTCCCCGCTGAGCGAGTTTTCGGCGTCTGGCATGACCGGGAAAATGTTTGACGTAGGTTTTGGCTTTCACCGCGGATGAAGAAATGATGTTCCCCCCCCCTATTTCAAAATGGATTTGCGCCACTGATGGCAACCACTCTCTATGACAAGTACCCTCGGGACAAGTACACCCTGACAATTACCCCAGGACAACTACCTCTGTATAAGTATCCCACAGCCATCAACCTTCCAGGGCTACCACCTTTTACGACAAATACTTCCCGGACAACTACCCCAAGACTACTATCCCCGGGACAACTATCCCAAAGGGCAACAACGCTCTATAGGACAACTACACCCAGACAAGTACCCTTGAACAACTACTCTATCCTAGACAACTCCGGAGGTATTTGTCATAGAAGTTGATTGTCCTCAGGGGTAGTTGTGTGAGGGTACTTGTCTGGGTGTCCTCGGTTTCCTGTCCTGGAGGGTGGGTATCCTACTCCTAGGGGGTAGTTGGCTGGGGTACTTGCCTGGGAGTTATTTGTCCTAGAGGGTGCTTGGCTTGGGGCTAGTAATGTTATCCAGGGGTACTTGTCCGAGGGTAATTGTGGAGGGGAGCTTGTCTGGGGCTAGTTGTCCTGAGGTACACGTGCGGTGGATAGTTGTCCCAGAAAGCGGTTGCCCTATGGGGTAGTTGTCCGGGGGTAGTTGTCCGGTGAGGGAGAGTAATTATAGGGAGGGGTAGTTCGTCCTACATGATAGCGCTACCATAATACATATAGGGTATATTTGGCGACGGAGTAATCATCCTAGAGGGCAATCGAGGGCGGGTAGTCGTCATGAGGTTGGTTGTCTAGGCCTGGAGTAGGTCTCTGGTTACATGGAAAAGAAAGTTCGTCTGGTCACCAGAGCGAGCGTTTTATGGTGCAAATCAATTTTCATCAAGTACAATATTCTCATGCCAAGGTACCTCCCCCCGCCCCATAAAATATAAAGCTTGGGTGCTTCAACACCCTCAGGAACCCCGGAAGCAAGGGAGCCTATTCAGATTATGGGATGTTGAGGGAAATGTGGGTCAGATCAGTCCTTATTTTCTCCCATATTCTATCCGCCTCTCTCCGCCTCTCTCCCTCTCTCTGGGGATAATGAGTGTGATTTCATCGATCCACGATCGGGAATTCCGTGGTTTTGTCGAGCCCCAAGCCTCAATGAATTAACGTGCAATGACTGGTGGTGGCACCATACCAACACGACTCAAATATTCCGTGAACAAATCGTCGCTGAATTCACGAAGTGGCACGCGCGACCGAAATTGCGCGAAATCACTTTTCGAGTAAAACGCGAATAAAGATTTTATCAGTCTTTCAACTGCTCATTACGATTTGTTATGAAGTTAAACTGTATGAATCAAGGACAGATAGAAAGCCAAGACTCTACTCTTGCCTTACATGTCGAATTGTCCTTAAACTAAGTTCAAATTTTAACGCAGTAAAGCTTCAAACGCAGGTGTCGTTTTGTAGAAAATGTTGCTTCAGTGTAGGAAGAATCCACGAAGTGGCACGTCGTGTAGAAAACAAGTACGATTTTGCGCGCACGAACCGGCACAAGCGCTCGTGTCGCACTGTGGTGTCGCGCGCGCAAGAGAAAAAAATTCACGAACCGGCACAAGGGTGCGCGCGCCGTTGAATTTTATGTACAGAAATGAATGGCGCGTTACGGCGCGCGCGCGCTGGTTCCGGTTCGTGGATTTTTCTACTGAAGATTTTCAGGCTCGTGTCTGTTTGGCGCTTTAATTATCTTTTTAATTAGAGAGAATTGGGTTCTAAAATTTTGTGAAATGAAAGACCATGGCCAGAGAATGACAAAACTGGAAATAACTCAAATTTGACTTTGGACGCAATTTTGAAGGTTTGTGCCACTTCGTGAATTCAGCGACGAAATGAAGTTTATCTATCCCGGAGAGGAGTCATATTTCAAGTCGTAAGTACAAAAGCATAATTTCAAACCTTTTTCCGACGGTATGTCAGGGAATTAGGCTATCGTCGAAATGGTTCTCATAAGAGATGTGTGATACTATACACGAATACACAACACACACACACACACACACACACACACACACACACACACATCGTGTTTGTGTTTGTGTGTGTGTGTGTGTGTGTGTGTGTGTGTGTGTGTGTGTGTGTAGGGGTGAGAGTGTGAATAATATGTGTATGTGTGTTTTCGCGTGCGCGTGTCAATGTGTGTCACAACAGCGCACGGACCTTGGATTTAATTCTATATGTTAAAGGGAGACGGAGCCAGCAACTAACAGGCATAAGTTAGAAAAAAAATTGAGTTCTTACCAACCAATAAGATCGCACGTACACTGGTCTGGAGCTGATCATGCGTGACCAATGCATGCCACCCAATGTGAGTTAGACGCACCATGGTAATGTATGCACTGTTTGAATCGATAATTCCTCCCCTATAGCTGTTTCTGCAAGTTTTATCCCGGGATAAAACTTGCAAAGACATAAAATAAACAGAAATTAACTAATTTATATGGCCTTGCTGAGGGTGAGTACCACACAGTACCCCTTATTTAGGCTATCTTTATCACCATGTACCATAATTTTCACAATACTCACAAGGTAATTTTATTCTTAACTTATGCCTGTTAGTTGCTGGATCCTTCTCCCTTTCAGTTTATGAGATATTTACATTTTAAAGGTTAAGGCCTACCACAAGACAGACATTTATAATCCTGGATGTGTAACTGGAATTTGCATATGTGTCCTTTTTTCTGTACAGATATAAAACGTTTCTCAGTTGCAGAAACTGTAATTTTACGGTGATGACTTCAGAACCACAAACTGGTAAGTTCACATCATAATTTTGGAATCGGTAAAAGTGTATATTGCTATATGATATGGTCAATGAGTTTGTGGACAAAGGACAAAAGAACGGTACACTTATCCTCTCCCGCAAAAAAATAATAAATAAATCAAATCAAATCAAAAAATCCAAAAATAACATCAAAAAGTGTTATTGCTTTATCAATGTGTAACTGTGAAATACTGGCGAAAGTAGAGTAATGCGTACAAGAACTGGAAAATCAGGTTCCAATGGACTGATGAATGACCGTACACTTTACTTTAAATTGTCATAGTGTAGACTTTTCGAGTATGCTGGAAAACTGGGTTGAATTAATACCCTGTGTGTCATATTGATGTCAGATATGCAGTATTTTTTCACAAATTTTGGTCTAATATGTGATATTTTTAGATAACAAATAATTGATGCAGTGTTGTTTGTTGAAAGTCGGATAAACAGCATGTGTGATATGCACAAAACTGTTTTCAGTATCATTGTATAATCACAGATATACATGTATCTATCTATCATATTTTAATGGTCCTTTGATTGTCACAGAAAAGTTCGATAAGCATGCTTGCAGACCATGGCAATCGCCTTGGACGGATCTTCCACCATGCAAGCCAATTGGAATGAAAAGGTTCGACAGTCTACATTTTATTTTCACGATGTGTGGTTCTCGACTCGATGTCGTAATCGATTCTTTGATGATTTTGAGCGTCATGACGTGTTTTCGAAATAAAACCGTGGTGATCGTCGGAGACTCGACCTCGCGCCAAATATTCGAGAGGCTCGATGATATGACTCAACCGGAAGTTGTTCTTTCAGCAGGATGTCTCATCCGAAAATATCAGAAGAAAAACAACTTTACCATGATCTTCAAGTTCCACGGTCTTCCAACTCGAGGCAAAAATTGCGGCCCAAGTGTGTGCAGGGCGCCATACACAGTTGATGTACTTGACGATTTAGACGTATCACCAGACGTTTTGCTCTTATCCATATGTACGCATTTCACTGTACACTCGGTAGATTTCTTTAAAGAGCGCGTCAGTCAGATTCGAACGGCTGTAGAAATACTACATCGTCGTAACCCAGAAACACTGTGGTAAAAAGTGCAAATAATACGCGCAATTTTCTGAATCTTCAACACATTCTTACCGATAATGAGTGGTATATTTATACACTAGACAGGATTCTCAGAGAGTCGTTTTCTGGTTACGAAATGTTGCCTTCATCGATGCATGGGACATGACCGTTGCTCAGTTTCATAAAGACGATATTTATCCTGAACCGGAAGTGATAACAAACTTGGTGAACTTACTGTTATCATAATGCCCCGTATGACACTCGAAGACGCTGAGCGTCAGTATTTATGGATATTTGTTGTATTTATTCAACACTATTTTAGCATAAGAATACCCGTTCAAAGAAATATATTGTTCTATGGAGCCCTGCATTAAATTGTAAAAACATAGCAACATCGATTCGTATGTTACAATTGAGGGGAAACATATGAAAAGTAAGAAACATAATCCTTACAAATGCGAAGAAGTCCTTATACATTAAGATAAAATTACAATAAGTACACTGTTTGAGAATTTTGCTGTCTAAATTGCATGGTCAAATATAAATTACTTTTCAACAATCTCCATCAGTGCTTATGGTGACAAGTAAAATCCTTGTGTAGCTTTGTATGGGAACATTATCTATCAGGGCACAAGATTAATTCAAAACTGAATTGAAGACATATCCTTCCAGCCAGGCACTTCACCTGGTGTATACATTGGTATATGTTTCAACCTATTTAGTGCTTAGGGTATCATTGACTTCTTCCAATTATGTTAATGCCATTTAAATCAACATTGTTTCCCGTTTTAAAAATGTGAGCTACATGATTCCCCGTGCTACCAGAGTCTCTGATACGGTCTAAAAATGAAGCCCTGAAACAATTACAGTTTAAAACGGTCATTAAGTGCTTTTAAATCGTGAAAATCATTGAGAGACCATTCCAGCTTTCCCCCATAGACTGCTGTGGTACAGAATTTCCTATCGGCCGAGAATAATTAATGTGCCAATTTGTATCTGCACATATTGTACTGTAGTGACAGCATAACTGTCCTGACTTTTGTGTTCGAGCGTGTTTATTTGTCCATTCAAACACTGTCAGATATGTCAGATAGCAAAGTTCGACAATTTTTTAAACAGGTCTTCCACAGTGTTATACAGTGTGTATCAAAAAAAGTAGACACTTAGAAAAAATTATTTAAAAAATTTTGTCATAATTTTGAGATTAGTTTTTAATATGAATATTTTCCCTTGGACCTTAGGTATGTGATGACACTGTTGGTATTAAAAGTATTTCACGCATGAGTGAGCACAGCCCACTTTTGTCCAATCAGCCAAAAATGAATTTGCGCACAGAATTGTGTTCTTATAGTCAATGTTTAATGCCTTGCAGACCGATGCTGCAGAAGATTTCAATTTACATGTATGTGCACAAGTATTGAATCCTCAGCATGCTCAGAGAAGAGCTAATATCAGTTCTGTGACAAGAAAGACAAAACTCAAACAATGATTCAAATACACCCCACTAAAAAGAAGAAAGCGTCATGTTTGCAAGATGAACTGTGAATTGACAAAAAAAGTGGCATGTTCTTCCTTTTTAGGAGGGTGTATCTGAATCATTGCTTCATTTTTGTCTTTCTTGTCACAGAATTGACATTAGCTCTTCTCTCAATATGCTGAGAATACTTGTGCGCAACTGCACATTAGTTGCGAGCTTCTGCAGCACCGGTCTGTGAGGCATTAAACATTGACTATGACACAATTCTGTGCAAAAAATAGATTTTTGGCCGATTGGACAAAAGTGGGTTGTGCTCACTCATGCATAAAATACTTTCAATACCAACAATATCATCAGATAGCTTAGATCCAAGGTAAAGCATTCATATTAAAAAATAATCTCAAGATCGTGAAATTTTTGTGTAATAAATTTCTAAGTGTCTACTTTTTTTGATACACACTGTATAGCGTCTTTAAATTCAATTACTTTGGCAAGGAATGCAAGTGACAAATCACTCAGATTTGAGTTATTGATTATGAAAATCTCTATAGCATGCAGTATCTGTAGAGCCAAAAGTGAGGAAAATTATTTATTCTAATGAAATACATACAAATCAAAATGCTGTGATAATTTGCATTGATGCCAAATTAAGTGATGGACACAATATAAGAAATGTTAGTGTCATCACTTGCTTCCTACTACCATAGGCGGCGGAAGAGGGAAGGGGGCGGGAGACGGGGGACAAATTTTGAGCTGGAGGGACTTTTCCCATAAAGAAATGGAGGAAAAAAGAGAAAGAAAAGAATACAAAGGAGAAGAAAAGGGAAAAAGAAACGAAAAAGAAACCAGAAAAGGCAAAAAAAAAAAAATTAGGACCCGGGATTTGCAGGAAAAATTTTCCCCACTCCCCCCACATGTTAATCAGCTACCGTTTGACCCCTTAACAATTCTTTTGGCACTTTTTGCATATTTACGCTTCAGTGAGCTCAATTAACAATTTCCATCCATCCTCAATTTTGAAATTGTAAAATCCATTAAGTTTATTGAAAAAATTGAAATCCGATATTTTTCAGCAAAGTGTATCTTTCCACGTTGTATGGACATAAGAGGTTGTAACCATGTCAGGGTTCAGTGAGCACACTTTATAAATAAAGCAAAAAATACCATTATTCACCATTATTTTGGCAAAAGAGATGACTCCTGTGACTTTTGAAAAGTGACATTTTTGTCTTTAATTCATGCTCACTCATGCATGTCTTGACGGATTACTCTTATTTTCACACATAGGTTGGGCCAAGTTATTTTGCTAAAACTTATTTCATTAAAACGTTATGGTATTTTGAACAAGGGGGGACTTACTTTTTGTGCAGTGTTTATATAAACACAACAAAAAATTAGTACTACCACCTTTTTCAAAATACCAGAACTTTTTAAAGAAACGGTTTTGAGCAAAATAATTTGGCAATGGTGTTCCTGCACTAATTGACTAATTTATGTATGAAAATGTGAATGATCTGTCAAGTCATGCATGATTGAGCACGTATTAAAGGCAAAAATGTTACTTTTCAATAGTCACAAGGGTCATTTTGAGGGTTTTGTGATGCAGGATTTTGACAAATTCTGTTTCTGTTGAATAATTATGTGCTATTTCTGTTAATCATCTATCGTTTGACCCCCTTATTTCTTTTGGAACTTTTCGCATATTTTACGCTTCAGTGAGCTCAATTTGAAAATTTCCATCTTTCCTCAATTTTGAAATGGTAAAATCCATTAAGTTTATTGAAAAAGTTGATATCCAATATTTTTCAGCAAATGTATTTTGCAATGTTGTGTGAACATAAGAAGTTGTAACCATGTCATGGTTCAGTGAGCAAACTTTATAAATAAAGTAAAAAAATACCGTTATTTACCAGATGCGATGACTCCTGTGACTTTTGAAATGTGGCATTTTTGCCTTTAACATATGCTTACTCATGCATGGCCTCACGGATTTATCTATTTCACATGGGGTTTTGTCAATGTGAGTGAAGAAATGTTCCTGCCAAATTTATTTGGCGAAAACATTTCTCTTCTTTAAAAAGTATGATAGTTTGCAATAATGGGGTAGTTACTTTTTTTTGTGCAATATATATATATATATACTATTTATATCATATATTAGTACCTATATATATATATATTATATATATACTATATATATATACTCTATATTATATATATATATACTATATATATATATATATACTATATATATTATATATATATATATTATGTTTGGCCTGTATACTATATACCTATAACCGCTTAGGTAATCATTAACGTCAAATCATAAAAATTACGATATTATGATGATCGAACATGCTATCTGTTGTTGCCTATGGGGAAATAACTCACTTTCTCCTTATCACCATTTCCTTCTGTTAATACGATTTAAGTTCTGCAGATTAATAACTACGGCGCTCATTCCTTCTCGACGTCAAAAATCCGAGGTTTACCAGAAAGATTTGGCATTTAATGAAGTCTACCCCACTTTCACACAGTAAGTAAAAAGTAAGTAATTATCTAGCCTGCCATAATCTTTTACCGGTTAACTGAGCACAATTGTTCCGTACGACGTAGACTTCAAGAAATATGGTTGTCTGTCTGCTTGACAAAATATACTTTTATAGGTTGACGTCAAAAGAAACGATCAACTTATAATACTGCCTTCTATTGTTACAAGAGGCCATAAGTCGACTCTGGACTTCAATATGCAGTTCAGAAGTGTGTTCTCCTTTCTTCTCAACAAGATCGTGTAGAACCTAGGTCTCAAGAGAAATCCGGCGGTGAATTTTTATTATTGAAGTACCTCCACAACACTGTTGACGGAAGACTTTTTTAGGAAAGAGACAACACGTAAGTTTACTTCATTTATTTCATTTTTGGAAACCAAAATCAGTATAACCAAGGAAAAAAGGAGAGACGAAGATGAACAAGAATACGAAGAGGAGGAAGGACAGGGACAAGAATTAGTACCCGTGGTAGTAGTAGTCGTATAAGTAGTGGTAGTAGTAGTAGTAGTAGTAGTAGTAGTCGTAGTAGTATAGTAGTAGAAGTATACAGTAGTAGTAGTAGTAGTAGTAGTAGTAGTAGTAGTAGGAGTAGTAGTAGTAGTAGTAGTAGTCGTAGTAGTAGTAGCAGTGGTAGTAGTAGTAAAAGTAAAAAGAAGAACAACAAATATATCATGTGAATATGAAAAAGACAACGAATGAAATGAGCCTAATGGGAAGAGTTCGCATTTCAACTCTAAGTTTGTCACAATTTTAAAGTAAACTTCTGGTTCAATTCAGGTTTCGTAAGCAATTCGCAGTTTTTGCACAATAGGTACACTTCTTACTAGCAAAGAAGGTATGAATCTTTTGCTGGGCCTATGAGAAGGGTACTGTAGTGGGTAAGGTGATTAAGAGGGATTAGTAAATCCCTACTCATAGTATTCACTGCATTTATTGATCTGAGAAAATTGGCAAACGAAGCACCCCAAGCATTTTTAAGATGCACATGGGTTTCCAATATTGTATTTACTTAAATCATTTAATTAAGGAGATAATATTATAACGGAATAAACATTTGTGAAGGTTTCCCTAGAAACCGGAAATGGTATCATAAATTCAAATACGTAATATGTAAACACAAACTTCTTAGATGGGGGTTAGCAAATGATAACATTTGTTCACATTGTAATGTTGGAGAAGACGTAACACATGCTTTTGTTTTCTGTAACTTAAATATCACATTTTTTTGTTCATGTTAAAAACGTTATTTACTGTGTTTTCCCAAGTAGAAATTGATATTAATACTCTACATCTAATTAAAGCAGATACTGATGATTTATGATGATACTTGATAATTAATATAGCCTGGTGGTGCATATATAAATTAATTCTTGAACGTAACACAACGGGAAAAGATAAAAGGAGTGTAAGTTTGGAATATTTATTTGCGAGAGAAATAGAAAAGAGAATAGATTTAAACAAAGCTAGCAACAAAGACAATTTAAAATTACCTAAGAAACTTTTGTGTTAGATTTGAAATACGTTGTAATCATGTATTCTGATCTATTACTTTTGACTATATGTTTGTGATTCCATTGTTAATTTGAAATTTTGAATGTGAATAAATCCTCTTCTGGAGACAAGAAAAAAATGTAAATACAGAATAAAGAAATTTTAGCAAGGATTTGACCAATTTAAAAGCCGAATAATAGCTTTTTGAAGGATAGAATGTTTCCATTAGTGATACTTTCTTATTTTTTGCTCCATTCTCGAACAATTTGCTTAACCCCTATTTCTTATCTTATCCAGGCACAGTGCAACGTTCGGCTGAACAGTAATCGTCTGAAATTTCCATCTGATGTTTTTAGATTGTGAATACTCGTCGTTCGATGATGCAGGAGGAAGAAGCCGAAAAAGCAGTCCTTAATCTGACAAATAAAACGATTAAAACTTTTCCAAACCTGACGTATATAGGACCAACTGAACACGCATTTTACATGTTCTTTATCATCCTTTTCTCTATTTTGTCTTGTTTATCTAACATTTTTACCTTATACACGCTGAGAAAGGGGAACATATTTCCCGAGATTGAATGCTTTCTGCATAAGGCTTTGGCTTTAAGTGACATCATGTATATGATTGCAATACTTACTAACACTTTGTTTCAATCGGTGAACAAAATCGTCTGCATTGCCTCGTATGCGCCCCTTTCTTACCTCGCCTACCAATCCATTGTTATCATTCCTGCTATCAATGTGAATCGCTACATAATGATAGTGAAACCGCTTCATTATCATCACCTAATAACAAAGAAGAGACTTGTTTGTCTCATAATCGTTGTCTTGGCTGCTGCATTTGCTACTGTCGTCCTCGTTTACCATTTCCAGACTCCTACCTATGTTATAGTAACGTGTCAAATGAAGCAAATTTCGGATAGCGGATGGAATTTGTTGCTTGTTCTCTTCGGTATTCCGATGATGGTAGTCTTTACTATTCTGCTTTCAACTGGACTTCACATTGTGTTCCTAGCGAGGAAACATGGCAGACAGGTAGCAGCTTATGGGGAGGATGTGGGCCGTTTCAAAGGAATTAAAACCATCTGCGTGATAAACTTCTCTTACTTGTTTGTATGGATCCCAATGATGCTCAATAGTCTTGCGTTTGAATTCGGATGGTCTTTGAGTTGGTGGTTAATATTTCTTATGTACATTCCCATGTGGTGTAACATGACCTGGAATCCGCTCATATATTATCTAACTAGTAACGCATTTAAAGTTGCCTCATTAGAATCAATTCGTGACTTGAAGTCATTCTTTTGCGACAAGATTTTTCGTGTACAAGGTGAAATTTAGCATTTGGTCTGGTCTTGAGTTCATACAACCCCGTATAAGAATCAGTTTTGAATGAGAATTTTAAAGAGTAGAAATAAAGTTTGCAGAAAACAGGCCAACATAATGCTTAAAATGTTATGGGGCAATCGATGCAAAATCGTGCAATTCCTGACCAAAAACAAATAAATCTTTTATCAATTGTGTAAAATTATAGAAAAACAGTGCTTTAAACGTAAAAATTATATGATCGGAAAAGCACCACTGAAATATATCTTTACAGTGTTATGACCTATTCCTTGTCATGGATGTGGAGTCAGTGTTCTTTTAAAAATATGGCCGGGTGTGAGGACAGAGATAGTAGTCTTTCCTGAATATCTTGAGCATCATAATTATATCAAACGTGATAGGCCATGAAGCATGAAGTAAAGAGCGCTCTTAGTGCGTACGCTACCGCCGTCAACCGCGTGAGGTCTAAATTGACAAAATAAATGTGATAATTGATGAATAATTAAATCCACAGTCGCAATATGTGTCGAAGTTTCCTCATGGACTCGAGAAATCAATTTGAATGGCCAGGGAACTTTTTAAACGTTCCAGCAAGCTGTGAAGAAGAAGATAAGACTGTTAAAGATTCTCAGTCTAGCTTGATCTTGCTGCTTGTCGGAATGAAATTGAAACATGCAAAACTTCAGATTAAAAACAAGTGTCATGTAAAAATAGTTTAACAATACTTTAAAGGTGAGGCTGGTCATGTTCAAGTGGAGGTGATATTTCAAGTAGACAATAAAGAAGTTGAATAATCAGACGCAAAGCATAAATTTAAGACTCTTTTTTCAGACACACTTTTCAAAACTGATAAAAGACTTAATTTTTTTTATTCAAGAACAGAATATGTTGTATTAATGTGCATGTGTAAGCAGATTTAGATATTAAAGGAAATATCCTACTAAAAGTGAATTGCGCAGACTTTATTGGAATAATTATTAACGAGATTTTAACACGGAAATACATGTATATTGAACATATTTGTTTAAAAGTCATAGAAAGGATATTGGCGCTGTAGGTCTATAAAAATTACGCCATTTTAAAAAATGACAAATTTTAATGATGATGCGTTTACTTCACCACATATTACTTACGGCATTGAAGTATGGGGATGTACCTGTAATACGTATTAGTATTTATACTTCTTAAAGAGTTTCAATTACAATGTCATTATTAATAAATTATCAATATATCTGATGTATAGGCTATAGTGAAATTATTCTATTAAGTTTTTTTTTATAATGAAATGTTTAAGGTTTCTGTAAATAGAGTAATTCAGTATATGTGTATGTTTTATATAATGTTCAATTGCATTTCATGTTAACTCAATTCAATTCAAAACTACATTTTGTGTATCGGCAATATTTTTGGTTCTATTTTTTTTTTCAAATCCTTCTAAATACTGTACAAACTTCTATGACGCGTTTGTAATTGTACACACCTAATAAGAAGAGCAATGGGGTATAAAAATAAATCAAATAAATAATGAGTTAATTTCCAAAAGGTGTTAAATCCACCAAAAAGTAGTGGTTTACATCAATAAATTGGCAACAGATTTATCGAGCCACAGAATAAACTTTGAATACGGAAGCGTTCGAAGTCACTAATATTGATTAAGCATCGTTTGGAAAGAAACTAAAGAAATGTAAAAATAGATATCGAGTCATGATTACTATTTCTTATATGTAAACTACTGTTTACACAACACAAAGTGCTGTAAGGAATAGTTATGTTATAATTGATGAATGTGTCCTGTTTGTACATGTACTGCTTTTACATGTACATGTATGCATACATGTATGCATACTTGTGTTTCTAATAGTTTTATCTTTGTATACAATTTGACTTTTTAGAATGAGTGTAAACTTTGATTTGTATTAGTAAATAAAGAAAAAATACATGTGAGATGGCTGACATAATGGAAATAATGAATTAATGGAAACTTGTTCATTTCCACCTGATTAATTTCCAATGAATTAAATTTCTTAAGATATTTGGAAACCCTTGTTTGACTATCTATTATCGGATGTAATTTTGTTTTTTAAAGAAACAAATTCAATGGAACTGTGTTAGATTGTACATGTAATTGCTGTCCCACAAATTAAAGGTATGATAACTGGCCATAAGTGGTAATTATACTTTATTATGTGTGTTGTTTCTCGCCCTTTTGATACACATCGTTTGATGTACAACCGCCATTTGCGAACATGTTTTTGGTTAACTCAGACGTGGTAATAAAGCATGGGCGCAAATGTTCCTAGGAATTTTATTTATGGGGGCACCTGGATGCAACAATATATAGGGTGTCTCCCCACTTGAATAGAATTCTTGAAAGCATTTGCGTCCATGTAATACAACAGCACCTGGTGGAATTCTTCCTGGAGTCGCCACCGTCAGCAGCGACCTAAATATTATGGGAAAATGCTGTGAACAGAGAGAAGAAAATGGCTTCAAATGCTGAACGATGTGCCTTATATTGCAAAACCATTTAAAGAGCCAAAAGTCGACAGTTCTCTCATCCCGTCTTGTATTGTACTTAAGTGGGAACATTGTTATACGATGCATTTATTATGGATGTCCTTGTCATGGCCAAACGGCGGCGAATTATTAAGACGTTTAATGTCATCTAAGATGCTACAACATCTAAAGGGATCATTGAAATTTCTCTCATGTATGTATCATTACATAGATAAAAACTGTTGCTGAAAGGTAAATAACATGGTTGGAGGTAGCCATCAACTTATGGTAAAACTATTCTAGAATCAAGTAAATTATGCAAGTATTCTGCTGTGAAAAGTTTATATTTAAATATTTACACATTTAAAAAATCCACAGATGCGCCTTGCAACACGTTATTATGTTGTGTTGCTTTATGTGGGGTTAATTTCTACCAAGGCATGAGAGTAACTAAGTATTGGTATGTCCGGGTTGGATTCTCCTTGAGTAAACAAATTCAAGACAAATCTTTCCAGCCAGGACTCAGGAGACATTCCAGATGGTGTATCTTTGGTATATATCTTTCAACCAGTTTGGTCCTAGTATTTTCTCCCAGTCAAGTCAATGCCCTTTAAGTGATAGATGTTTTACTTGAATCATAAAGCTACCATGGGGAGTTCGAAATGTAAAATGTTATATAATGTGTTCACTGTACGAATAAAGTATGTTTGTATCGTCGGCAACTGGAACAAGATCCAATTGCAGAGATGAAGTTTTGACATCATCACTACTGAAGAGAAGACTGGGTCCTAGTATGCAGTACTGGGATCCTCTGCACTCATGATCAGCAGGCAAAACAGGTACTTTGCAACATTCTGTGGGTTATTGCAACACCTAAGGGTGGGGGGGGGTACTCACTTATTATTGGGTATACGGGGATGTGCCGCTCTGAATAGTGACTTTTTCAAGAAAAATCCTTAAACATGGGTCCCCTTTTCATAAAAATAAATCCTTAAACGTGGGTCCCATTTTTCAAATTTTCGGCGCGCTTCGCTCGCAAACACTCACAATTTTCAAATTTTCGGCGCGCTTTGCGCGCAAACATATGATATTCTCGAGTTTTCGGCGCACTTTGCGCGCCAATCTTTTTTTTAACCCTTAGATATGGGTGCCTATTTACAGCAAAAGGACCCGCAGATGTGGGAATAGGTTCGGAGTTCTCAGCGGCACACCCCCGTCCGACTATAATCTGAGTACCCCCGTCCGATTATAATCTCAGTACCCCCACCCCCGGGTCCACCTTGAAATAGCTAATCAATCCAAAGAATTACGATATTTAAATTTCATACCTGGCCAAGGTCAATCACATTTCTTCACATCACAAGTAGGACAGGCAACCACCAGACCTTTCCTGCGGTATGTGTTATGTAAATAATACGAGTAAAATAATCATTGTTATAGTAACGCACTTTGATCTTAACCGTGATATGTGTTCCACACAGGTCAGCTATTTAGATTGCACAACACCGTGCAAACATTGTGAGAGCCATATAACTATAACATACACAAGAATATGGAATATCTCTGATATGAATTGAGCAAAGACGGAGGGACATCAGAATATTGTTTTTGCGCTAGTAGTGTTCTGAAAAATTAGGACTAAACGGTACGTATATACAGATTATTAGAATAGGTCCGCCATGAATGATTTACGTGGGAGTTTATTTCGTGATTAAGCTTTGAAAAGGGATAAATATATCAAAATCACACAAATTTGAAATGTTGGCTTAATGCTGGTAGATTTTCACACATGAATTTGGAACGAGTGTCTGTATAAATCTTACAAGTCAGATGGAGCGAATAATATCACTCCTTCCACATCAATTTACGTTCTTAATGATTGGAAGGTTTGCAAAGAGGATTTACTTTGTAAGTTAGGATTGTTTGCTGTTCATTTCTGTATATAAAACGATCGTGAGATGAATTAATGCTTGGTGTTAACATTTATATTTTAATGATGCAAAAAAGGAATTACCGAATAAAGCTTAAACCTGAATCATACCGTACAGATATCCAGTCTGCTGCACTCCCAACCAGGCTATTGGCTGCATACGTAAATGCGATGCCGCAGTTTACTGGATACAAATTACTGGAGGCTAGTCCTTGCTTCTGAGTTCTTCAACATTTTGTGAGTGAATAATAGGAAGATTGAGTACTTATGAACAACATAATTTAAATATGAACTGTTTTCAAACCTGTGAACAGATGGTATACTGAAAATGTCACAATAGTACAGGAAAGAATAGCTGAGAACAGGAGAACATTTTATTTCTGACAAATCTTCTGCATAATTCCGAAATGCTGACAAAGTACTGACACAGAAATCAATATGTGGGACAATGTTAATTTGTGATATTGCACCTGGGGGTACGGAAGTGGAAACTTCGCCAGTTTAAAAAGTCAATCATTTAACTATTAATTACATATGAAGTGAATTAATCCACTTTATGATGCAAATACAAAATACGTCCACGTGAAAATCAATGAAATATGGAATTTTGGAGTTTTTCCATAATCAACTAGCGCTCTAGATCCATTTTAATGTAAATTTCAATTCGAAATGACATTCAGAGGTTTAGACATACTTTCTCTTTTCAGGTACATCGAAATGTCTTCCTCCGTGATTTCTTCACCACCGGGTACATGCCGAGTGATGCTGTTTTGTGTCCCACGTTCGGTGTCTACGGCTCTGACGAAGTGCCTGAGCTTTGTGGAGGACTCGGAGATCTGGCTTGAACCTTACCTTATGTCTAAGTCGGCAGAAGACGTATACGATTTTACCTACAAACGGGACTTGCCCGTAGACATCGTGGGAAACGAGAAGGTCTATCGAGATGCCGCTGAGGCCATGACATTTGCAAAAGACATTGAATCGTGCAAGCTTGAATGGCTGTCGTAAGTTACACGTCACGTAATATTAAAGTTGAAATGTGTGCCCAGTTCTAACTTGATTTCACACAGGTGCTTTCCTGGTATTCACCGTCTTGTTACCGTTCTTCGAACGAGGTTTTTCCTTATACGCCAAAGCTAATCCACTATTCATATCATGCACAAGTTCTCTTTGTTGATACAATACTCCAGAACGTGAGAAAAGTTGAGTAGAGCTTTCATGACGATCATTTTTATAAATTCCTCCAATTGGAGCACTTAAGCTTAGAATAAGTATTGGATGTTAGCACCTGCGCACACCAGGAAGGAAATTTTCGACTGAGTAAGGGTATTAAAAACTGTATAAACTAGGCTTGCGAAAGAATTGAACAGACAAGCCTTTTTGTGAAATGCCCCTTTTATTCATCCTTTCCCCATTTTTAAGTGTGCATGTCTGATCAAATAGGTCCAATGAGAAAGTACAGTAGTTATATAATCTAGTATATTATTAAAATAACATATAGCGGCTATAATGTTTATGATTTAAATCCCAGAAATTGTACATGGCAAAAACAATCTAAAAAGGGCCGCAATTATGCATTTTTTCTGTAAAAATTCCACTGGCTACCTTAAAAACGAAAGTAAACATAAACACTACATTCTCGTCCGATTTCTGTCTTCCATTTCTTGTGTACGTACAGTTTTGGAGGGTCTCCTGAACATGAATAAACTAGTCCACCCTAGGAATAATAATAATAATAAGGAATAAGCAAAATTATCACCTTTTCTCTTTCACCTAATGAAATTGTTAAACAGGGAGCCATATGAGTTCATTAAAATGTGTGTATGTGTGTTGTATAAATAAGTTATGTGAATGACAACAAAGATTCAAAAAGCAATATCATTCATCATTGCTTTCAACTCTAATGTACTCACGCTGTATATTTTGCTTTATTTGTTCAGACCTGTGATACTGAAGCGGGAATTTGACAATCTAAACCCAAATACAAAGTTCGTGTTTGTCAAAGACATGGCGTTTGGTGTCTCTCCAGGCCGTTACAAATACCTACCGGACAAGTCCAGTGGCTTCCGATACGCGTTTCTGACGCGTAATCCTATAAAGGTGTATGCATCCCAGCGCGAGCGACTCCTGGAGTTCTTAGACGACGATTCTGTCGAGGAGATAACCGGATTCGAGCGCCCGAATCCAGAAACGTGGCACATGATAGACGATATTCCACAGCCAAAGGATGGTACCAGCTATTTATTCAAAGCGCAGCACCAGCTGTGGGAGTACATCCGCGACAATCTGGATAATAATCCTGTGATTCTTGATATTGACGACTTGCTGAACGATCCGGCGGCCATGTTGCCTCGTTTCTGCAAAGCGCTGGGTATACCTTACGCAGACAGTCTGTTGCAATGGGACGAGTCTGATGATGTAACTGTTAAATGGAAAAGTGCGTTCACCAACGTGCGACTCAATCCAAGATATGCCATGTGGTTCGAAAAAGCTTTCAAAAGTACATGTTTTAAGGCAACTGGGAGAAGGGCCTCTTTGAATGACACCACGCCCGACGTCCAAGACATTGTGGGCAAAGAAATGCCGTATTACCAAGATATTCACAGTCACCGGTTAACAGTTTAAAACTAGTTTTCATTTTGTTCAGATCCCCTACACTAGTATAACACTTGCTCCGGCGACAGTTGCTCCGGTGACAATATGTGAAAGAACAAAGGGTAAGGGTTAGATTTCCACGTCAAAATATAAAGATGGGGATGGGGTTGAGTTAGGGATAGGGCTATTATTAAGGTAAGGGTTAGGGTTAGCGTTAGGTTAATGGATAAGATAAGGCTAGTGTATGACATTATTCATGAGGCTATTGTCGCCGTAGCAATGTCACCCGTTTTGTACATGATATTTCTCATGTAACTATGTATTATTTTGAGAATCTTAAGAATTTGTTAATGGTGAAATGTAGTAATAACAATGAATTCCAAATTTTAATATGAACTTATACCATGCAAATTATTTTCACGTGTCTCTTTGTCATAATGAATTGTCAAGATTTGCCAACCTTGAATATTAAAAAAATGCTTAATTAATATCAATTAATTTTGCAACGTTTGCAGTGTATGCTTACGTATTTGTACACTCCTGCTCATAATTATGGAATATTTTGTTGACACTTAAGCTCTTTCTCCTATATCTTCCAAAATTTTCCAGATAAGTGTTTATTTCACAAGAACGCAGTATGTGAAGCAATTTTGGATTTCATGAGATGACTACAGTAAAAACTAAAATGCATTTGAGCGAAATAACAATTATATATTTTTTTTAAATCCACCAAAAATTATGAAAAAATATTAAATTAAAGTAATTTAATAAACAACACAGAAAACGGATAAATTTTGATCTGATGTCATTTATCACTAAATTTACATCAGAATAGTGTCTGTAACAAGTCTAATAACGCGCGTAACCACCACGTGACTCAACAATAACAACAACACCGCCATTTATAAACACAGGTTTTAGTGTCGAGTCGGGCGCTACAAAATGTTCAAAATTCCTGAAATACTTAGATTATAATTGTTTCACCTAACGCGAACAAATATTAATCCCAGACGTACCAATCTCCGAAAAATGGGAA
>JZLH01S0009676.1:943-11457 GCA_001188425.1 Eucidaris tribuloides
ACTACATATGGACATTATTAGTTGGAATCATTCTGAGAACCGGTCTGTGGAATTAATATCAATGGTGTCGTCGTATAACCAGGCAGGCCCACCTTCCCTGGTGATTAACCATTGGACGGAGAGTCTCTCTTCCACCTCCATGTATAACCATGCCCCCAGTCACTCTAATTCACTGTCATCTGTCAAGAAGGCCTCTCAACTCTCGCTGCAGTACAGTGGTTCTCGCACATGCCGCACCCTTTTTCTTGCCCCGTGATCGGAAATTTGGGCAAATTTCGAACTACCAAAACTTTACCCGTGTCTTTCATTTACCGCGGCGTGGAGTCACATTGGCATATTGCGATCGTGAATCACGGTTTTTGCGGCCCGCGCCCAGCCCGGCGAGCCGCACGCTACGCCGGACCACCGCCTCTCCGTACTTGTCTGTGGTACGGCAGTTGCTAAGGTAAGCCACGGGATTTTTAGTAACGGCCCCGTATAAGCATTTTTTTGCCGCTTCTTAAATTTAAAACTCCCGCAGAATCTGCCTTGAATATCTGACTACTTGCTATAAATAACTGCATCCTCACTAACACGCTTCCAAGTGCTCGCCCAAACCGCGACGTATCTAGTACACCAGATTCGCGAGTCTTTTTAACCCCCTGCTCCGCGCACACGGCTCCCGTAGCTTTCGGGATGTGAAGTGCCGCGAGCCGCACGCCCGCCGCGATGACGTAGCGTGTGCCCGGCCGGCCCGACCGGGTACACTGCATGCGCGGCCTGCCCGGCGGCAATAGACTAATAAGTCGTCTTGTTTGGCTGAAATGAGTATTTGTTCATTACATTCATGTAATATTGTTACGGAAGTTTGTAGTCTCCCCATGTGAAATATTTGCGATGGAGAGCGCGACTCTATTTCAAAACATAATCCAGTAATGCAGTAGGGTATGCACAGCAATTCGGCCGGTACGATCCCGTTTGTGATTTTGATACATCTATTGATCGTTGAAAGGTGTGCACTACGTCTATCCTTCCAGATATTTGGACAAGCAAGCTTCGCATGCGATATATCACCGAACTCATTCTGAACATGCTAGTTCTCTCCGCCAGACCCTGTTTGTTTGTGTTGCCCTGATGTTTGTTTACTGGCTCTTGTATGAATCATTCTTCATTGGAAATATTAGTTGTCTCAATTTTCAATTAGAAATTATAAGCGAGCTTGACACTTAAATGTTAAAAAGAAAGTTGACAATTCATCTTGCGTGGCAACTTTTGACGGGTCATTGGCTCCTTGACTCATATACCTCATTCGATAATTTGTTCTAGTGTCTGTCTTTCTTGTGTGTCACCGCATGTTTATTGGTTCTCTGCTCTATTCATTTAGGCAATTCTGTCGAACGGCCGTCAGTCATTCCTCCTAGCACTATCAAACAACGAGGAGGTGGAGATAATACAAAATCCTTCACCTGAGGCAAATTATGAGGGTTTTTTTTTTTCATGATCATCGCCCAAGATCATCATGCACGAACTCAGATAAACGGCCGTATCACACTACATAAATATTATGTATTTTTTTATTAGTACTTTTAATTTATTCATTTCCTAATCCATCATCATGTACGTATTTCAGTTGTCCTTGAATTTATCCTCCCCAATCATCATGCACGTATACTTAACTTAGTTTGGTGTATTGAATTATCTATCCCAAATCAACATCATGTACAAAATTTGATGTGTTTGTTATGTTTGGTTTATCTGTACGTAGTTTGCTCGGTGCCGCCGCTGCTATTAGTGCCGATTTCAAAAGTTGAATAGTCAACTAGAGAACCATCAATCTACCTCACATGTACGGTACCATCGTAACCGCCCCGAGTTTGTCTGCCTCGGGATAAGTTCGCTTTCTGCATTCTCATGATTTTAAAAGAAAAGTATGTAAACTTTTCCTTTGAAATAAAAAGTAATTCAAATTTTTCTCCTTCATTTGACAGCAAATCTCCCCGGCTTTCCAAATCAGATCACTTAATGTACCAATGCTCCAAAATTGACATATCACGCAGAAATTAGTGGTCTGTTTTCATTCATAGTCCAGGGGCGCGCGCCGCTCGCTAACCCAGAATGTCGCCGACAAACCTAGGAATCTGAAAAAAAAAAACATGGACAACAACCAGCACTTCATTTACCAGGAATGGTCAGGTTTTTGGGACATTTCTTTTTTCAAAAATGACCCTGCGGCCTAGCTGAGGGCTACCTTCTGCCGCGCCCTTATAGAAAGCTGCTACAAAATAATATCTACGTTAAACATTTCACCACCAGTCAGCGCACTCTCACTCTCAAATTATCCACGTCTAAATTTCTGTACATAACGCACACCGGCATTCTGCCTAGCTCTCCTCTTAGCCGAGAGAGCGTTTATCACCTCTCCATAGCATAGATGTACAATGTTTAACAATTGCCCCACATACACAATTGCACGTGGCTGCCGAGAAGGCCAAATTTAAATGTCAATCAGCTGATCAAGACGGACACAAATCCACAGACCTACCTGCTATTATTCGCAGGTGGTATATGGCCTCTGTTCTTGATAAAAATCAAGATTGGGCCATGTTGTTCTGGACATTTTGGTAATGTTGAAACGTATGACAAATTGAATCATTCTTTGAACTTTGTTGGATCTGTTAAAGACTTCTATGCGAAAGATAGCTGTCCAGCCCGTGCGTAAGCACGGCGTCAGCGTCGCCTAGTGGCTAATGTAAAGAATAACGTGTCGCGTTGTCAAGAAAATTGCGCCAATCCTTGCCCAGCGACGACGTACCACACAGTCGTGCGTTGTTTGTTTGACAAATGCTGATAAGTCGGTGGGGTTCATTTTGTTGAAGAATCTATTTGTACATGTAATAGACGATTTTTTTTCGTCTTTCATTCTTTAACAGAACTGCTGATGGAATTGACCTCCCCACCAGCCTGCGTGTCGTAAGTTTGCTCTACTTGTAATGAATGTGATTAACGTATTAATAATAGAATTGTTCTTTATGTTCTACACATATAGAGCTACTGATACATTAGGCCGTGTTATCTATTAAATTCACTATCAACTAATCAACATGATCAAGATTATTTTGTACATAATGCTTCTTAATCATTTGGATGCGGCTTCGCCTTTCATTATTAGAAAAAAAAGCAGTTATGTATTTATTGCTGATCTGTGTTTCACATATTTACATGCTATACTTGCCTAGCCCTATCGGATCATAATATTAATCCCAAGGAGTCACATCAACTAACTATACTAGCGTAGATTAAATGTTGGATCTTTTTTTATTTCAGTGCGTTTACCACAAGTTTTTTATTTTAGTTGTTAAACTTACGACAGACAGAATCTTATTCAAAATTTCTATCCTGATTTCTGATGGATACACAAACTTGACCTTTTTTTTGTTTCACTCCCGTTTAGCTTCTTAGACGACATATTACATGTACACAGTTACTCTGTCTTGTCATTCCTCATTGTCATACTCTCCAATTCCCCTTGCCAATAATTTTTTATCCCTCTTTTCATCCACAGCTTTTCGTTCTTTGCAGTCCACCTTGTGCCCACCGTGCCATTGCTGGGCCAGAAACGACATTTCAAATCTTGCGGGCGAACGCACATCTCGAACTCGTGACTACCACATACCTTACTTATAGAGGAGTCGATGTCATCAGCATTTTGCACACGCGAGCTAGAGATATATTTGAAAGTCTATAAAAAAAAAACTGAAATAAAAGCACACAATACACATTACTTACCTGACAATAAAGGGCCATCATTACAATTACCAAAACAAGCCAAGACACACAAACAAAAACATCAAGTAAAACAATAATTTAGTTATATAGTAAACATAAATATAAGTTAACAACTAGAAAATAATGAATACTATGCATTAATTTATAAAAATGTCATTTCTGTGGAGAACGTGCAAATAATAGTCTGGGGTGTTTTACACCCAACAAATAGTTGCACCCCCCCCCCCCCCTGACACGAGAAATACCCCCCCCCCAGGAAGGAAACGCGATGAAGTCAGCTTGCAAGAGAGAAGCCTTCTACATGCTGGCCAGAATGATACAGAATTGTGCAGACTAAGTAGTTACTTGAAAGAAATGGGAAAGATAGTACGATCTGCTTGTAAAGACACGACTTTCTGACAGTAATGCCTGGAAATGGATCTTGGCCATCTAACGCTGGACAAAACTCAGTGGCATTATAACTGAAGTTGTTGGAGTTTGCATAGCCGCCAACCCCACACCCCATCCTATGTAGTCGCACCTAGATGTTGATGATATGCATAATCATAAATTATCAAAATGTATAATAGATCTGTCATTTCTACAATCATTTTTTACTTCATGTGAAGAAGTGTGAAGGAAGTGTCATACTATGAAAGTACTTCTGTTAAACTCTTGTTCAAATTTGAAGATGATCTTTTACAAAGTCTCTTCTTTCCTACTTATCGCATTTTTGCATCAACATTCACACCTGATTAATCTGGCTAGTGATTGGACGTCGAGTCCACAAGCCTTGCGAGATCCCAAGAGTATGCAGTCAAATAAAAACCCTTGGCCAAGCCGAAAATTGACTCGAGTCCAGATTTCGACCTTAAATATTGCACATGTTATGCCTTTTTTACCTAATAACTCGAAAGAGCCGTCAATACAAGTTTAAAATATTTGAAGTAGCAACTTGCAATAGAAAATTGTGTTCATGTGCGCAGCTTACACAATTAAAAATACATTCTGTGTAAAATACAAATGAATAGATGTAAAAATGTATGACTAGCATGCCAGATTATGAAATAAAAGCATAATTTGAATAGTTCAGATATATAAACATATTTCACTCATGCGCTGCAATTTATATCATTATATATATATATTTATTTGGTATGAATTCCTTATCATTTTACATGCATATCAAAAAGTATATCAGTTAAGAAAATGATAGGAAAGAAAAGCAGTAAGCATTGATTTTTTTTTATTGATGTTGTAAATTAGAAAATACAAGTTTTGACATATCGAGAGGGTTATCCCACGCTGGTCTCTGGGACTTGATGTCAAGTTGTGTAGCACGAACCCATGATCACCGGGAATGGTTTTATTTCAGTCAAAAGATCCTCAAGATGCCTCTGGAATTCCTAAAGTTGCTGACATTTGTAAAGACTCATGATTTTGACGTCAGATAGATCGTACATTTCAAATGCATGGTAATTTTACGTGACCAGAATGTGGTGACACTGTTGTTCTGGCCATCAAAGATGAGAGGCTCTACAAAATATCCAGATCAAGACTTCATGCGACATCTCATTTAGCGGACTCATCTTGCCGCTCGTATCTTGCGGTTGCCCATTGAATAGTAGATGGAAAGACTCCTCTAAGGATGATACACAGCTGCGGCATCATCAACTCTGCTCCAGTCAAGAACAGGTTGGTAATCGTTTGTTTTAATTTTTGAATGGCATGGCTTGACGGATGGACTTGGTTTTATCCTGGCTAAAAGTCATTGAAATGAAATAACAATTCATACATCAAATGTAAGCAAAGTTCTACATGAATTCAGATATAAAAAATCACAGGCTTAAAAATTCAAATGATTTTTAATGAAATAAAAAAATTAAGACATGTTGCTGCATAAAATATGTCCAATTATTTCACGTTTATAAAAAGATCTTAGTTACATCTTAATCGTATTCCCAAAAAAAGCTGAATGGGCGTAAATGAAAGCACTCAAAAATATTTCATAGAATAATATGGCACAAAGAGAGGCCTGCATCAACATACTGGCGTGCAACTATCTTACTTTCTGATATGAAATCTGTCACAGGTTTGGTTGCAGTTTGAATTTGACATTACTGCTTAATCAAATTCGTTCATTCTTTACAATAACAATGCAGCAAAACGGTGCTTTGAAATGAAAATAACTTACGCAGATTGCACATGCTGGCGACGTGCCACATAAGCAACACAAACCAAGTCATGTCTGATCGTATTCCTGAATGACACTGACGGAATCTAGTATAGATAACACGGTAGCATCTACTTACACATTGTCTAAATATTGTGATTGAAATTATGCGCATGTTACATTAAAGTTTCCTTGAAAAAAAAGCTTAACTGGCCATCATTAGAATATTACATCTGACTAAGTCTAAAGTCTAGATCCCCGACAGTCGGAGATACATGTATAATTGTCCGGAATATGCGGACAACTTCAGCCATCGGCCATGCGATGTCCTGAGAATTCATCCTGACATTCTCGGGTTAATCTCGGAATGTCCTACAGAATCGCGGACTCTCTAATAAAAAATTCGCCTGCCGACGATATTGCGCTTTGTCCCCGTTACAGGACAGTCGCGCCTATACTAACCCACTGACTCCTTCCGCTACCTACGTAGACAGTGCTAGAGTTGCAGTGCATACCCTTATCGGAACCATTCCTCGGTTTACGCGCGTGCGCCCATATTGCCAGCCGCTATATTAAACCAGTTCTCCGGCGGCTACTGCACACTATCCGGCCTGACAAAATTGTGATCATTCAGGCTCCCTATCGGCTCCCATTATCCTTGTGAATTATGTTACCACGGGACATATTGTCCACTCACCTTTTCAAACATCGTCTGGACTCTTAAGAGATTTTTTTTTGGTGAAGTAGTTCCGGCCGCAACAATCCTAACTAAATAAATCAATAATACGCAAGTGATTTAATCAGTTATAACATTTTTTCATTGTTTCAATGTGCATTTTTTTTGGACATTAGGACTAAATAAATAGCAAATCTGATTATTTCTTAATTGCTTGCTGATCACTATATACTACAAATACAATTATTTAGTAAAACATCTGATGGAACTCTGATCACTGTGATTTTCTTTTACAACCGTAAAAGAAAATAAATCGTAAATCTGATTTACAAAATTTAATTAATTTTTAAACACCTGTATTTCACTAAATAAATTCATAATGATTTATTTAGTCAAAATAAAATAAATCTGAATAACTGCACTGTGATCAGTTTTTAATAACGCTCAAACTAAATAAGTCGTAAATCTGAGTTTAGGTTTAGTTAATTTTTACTGTATTTCAACTAAATAAATAACAATTTATTAAGGTAAATTCTGAAAAATTTGCACACTAATTTTCTTTGCGACAACGCTTAGAGTAAATAAATCATAGATTTAATCAGACTTTATTTAGTAAATTACATAAACTACTATATTCTTTTCGATTCAGACTTAATATGAGCTGCCAGCGATTTATTAAGTCCAGTAATTCTGATCACGGCATTATCAACAAAATTCATATTCATTTGCCTGAGATTTATTTAGTAAAATGTGTTTTTCCTTCCTATCGTCAGACTAAATAAATCTACTTCTGAATGATTAATGTAACGCGTTAAAAAATAAATCATTGCTTTGTTTTCCCCTACTTTCGAGCATTCTGTTAGATAACATACAAGTCACAAAAACTAAATAAATCTATTGACAACATTATATTTAGTCCGATGCTTACCTATATACTGCAGATATACATCGTGAGACTAAACATTGTTCATATGTGCGTCTTTACTTTGCCAAATTTACGGCCTGTGGGTGGCGTGCAGGGTGCTGGACACCTTCGCGCTATAGGTGCTGTCCCCGGGAAGAGATTTGAAGTTGCGGAACATAATTTACGAAGTATTAATAGAGGCTTGAAGCGCCCGTGGCGAACATGTGCGAATCATAGGAAGGTTGCGCCGTATTATAATAGTTTCGGTTTCCGCTGTGAGTTGCGCGTATTAATAATAACATAGTTTCAACCTCTCTTATATACATGTGACATATGTTCCAACCGAAATTCACTAGTTAAAAACTGTCTTATATATACTCTGGTGAAATATGTTCCCCCCCCACAACCATTTATTCAGTAAAGGGCCTTTATTCAGTTGTGATGTCCACTAACCCGTTTCCCCTCTATTAATCAATCAGCGCGCAGGCCTTCTTTTAACAAATGTTAATCTTCTCAACTTGGTAGATTAGTAATTAAGCTTTATTCATTAGTTTCAACTGCTCTTATATATACTCGTGAAATATGTCTCCACCTTCAAAAGCATAGTTTCAAACTCTGCTTATTTCATACCGTGAAATATATGTCATCGCGCGTTACCCATAACGAAATCACTAGTTAAAAACTGTCTTATATCATACTTGTGAAATATGTTCCCAACATTTATTTCAGTAAAGGGCCTTTAATTCAGCTTGTGTAGTTCACTAACCCCGTTTTCCCTCTTTTTATCAAATTCAAGCCGCGCAGGCCTTCTTTAAAAATCGTTATTCTTTTCCAACCGATAATATCTATATATTAAGCTGTGTAAATATCATTTAAGTTTCAACTCTCTTATATATACTCGTGAAATATGTTTCAAACTGTTTATTCAGAAAAGGGGCCTTTATCAGCATTTGTGTATCTCACTTAACCCCGTTTTCCCCTCTTTATCAATCAAGCGCGCAGGCCTTCTTTAAAAATGTTTAATCTTTCCAACGGTAACGTCAATATTAAGCTTGTACAATCATTAGTTTCAATCTCTATATACATACTCGCCTGAAATATCGTCCCAACTTTTTATTCAGAACAAAGGGCTATTTATTCAGCCTTGTGTATTCCACTAACCCGTTTTCCCCTCTTTATGTATCAATCAAGCCGCGCAGGCCTTCTTGTAAAGATGTTATCTTTTCCAACCGTAACGATATATTAGCTTGTAAATCATTAGTTTCAACTCTCTTATATATACTCACGTGAAATATGTTCCCACCTTCCAAAAGCATAGTTTCCAACTCTCTCTATTTAATTACTCCGCTAAATATTGTTCCAACCGAATCACGTAAGTTAAAACTTGTCTTCTTATATATACTCCGTGAAATATGTATCCCAACATTTTATCAGTAAAGGGCTTTATTTCAGCTTGTGTTATGTCCACTAACCCCGTTTCCCTCTATCTAATCAATCAAGCCGCGCAGGCCTTCTTTAAAATGTTATCTTTTCCAACTTGCGTAACGATAGTATTAAGCTTGTATTTCACTTAGTTCAACTCTCTATATATAATCGTGAAATATGCTTCCCACCTTCAAAACCATAGTTTCAACTCTCATTATTTATTACTCGTGAAATATCTGTTCCCAACCGAATCACTTAGTTAAAACTGTCTTATTATATACTCGGAAAATTCCCAACATTTATTCATAAAGGCGGCCTTTATTCAGCTTGTGTATTCACTAACCGCCGTTTTCCCCTCATATTAATCAACTCAGCCGCGCAGGCCTTCTTTAAATAATGTTATCTTTTCCACCGTAACGGATAGTGATTAAGCTTGCTATTTCATTAGTTTCAACTCTCTTTATACTATACCGTGAAATATGTTCCCAACATTTATTCACTAAACAGTAAAGGCCTTTATTCAGCTTGTGTATTCCACTAATCCCCGTTTTCCCCTCTTTTTATCAATCAAGCGCCGCAGGCCTTCTTTAAAATGTTATCTTTTCCAATGGTAACGATCAATATTAAGCTTGTAAATCCATTAGTTTCAACTCTCTTACTTATATACTCGTGATATGTTGTCCCACCTTCAAAGCCGCATAGTTTCAACTCTTCCTTATTTATACTCGTGGAAAATATGTTCCCAACCGATCACTAGTTAAAATGTCCTTATATAATACTCGTGTTTGAAATATTTCCCAACTTTATTTTCGATCGGGGGAAGAGCACCTACTGAAATACCATGAACCCTGTCACCTGCGTGCGACCGTAAGTAATGAATTCTAGCGTATCAAGAAACTGCATGTGCGCGAATCTGCGCAAGCCAGCGCGGCTCACCAGTGTGCCAGGTCGGCTATAATACGCTTCAATTGGTACATATATTTTGGGGCGTAGACGTTTTTTTTTCTACGCGCGAATGATATTAATATTCTCTCACGGATCTGAGATGAATCGTCGTTAGAAAAGGTGAGTGAATTATGTTCCTGGGAACATATTCCACGGATAATGCCCCCTATTCGTTACATTTCCTGATCACAGCATACGTGGCAACACATTGCTTACGAATTGCTCGAACATTTGAGATTAATATTTGGCAACTACTTCCTCATCTTTATCTGCAAATCGAACCCTTTTTTGTTATTTTATTTTTTTTTATTATTTTTTTTTTTTTGCGGGCGCGCGCGTGTCGCCCGGAATTTGCACGCGTCGCATCAAGAGCTCCTGGAATTTGCACGTGACGCGCGCGACGCGTGTTTTCTACACTGACGAGAACACTGCTGAGTAGTGAAGTAAACAGTGTCTTCTTGTATGTTTATCACTTTATCCATATGTACTTAGGAGTAGACTGGCTGAGAATGTTTACCAATGCTTTTATCATTAAGATGAATGCCATGATACCAGGTGATTGTACAATACGGGCTTGACCTGTGGGGAAGATAACCAGACAAAATTACACCCCTGTAGGAGGCAATGTTTTTGTTTTTAAGCTGTAG
>JZLH01S0009676.1:17699-43965 GCA_001188425.1 Eucidaris tribuloides
ATTTTTTACACATTTCGTTGTGTGCCCATACTCAGTAAATGGATATTCACAATTTTGCTGAAGACTTGTGGTTTTCTCAATGATTTACAAATGAAAAGCTTGACTTTCCAAATTTTGGCACAATAGGCCTACTTCAAATTGAACTGTCATTTGAAATAGTAAATACAAAAATCAATAATCACTCTGCATTTATACTTAAAATATTTCGGCACATGGTGTAAAGGCCAGATTTTGTCGTTTTACTTTTAAAATTTAACATTATGTAAAAGAGTATAATTATTTATCAAGAACCGTACATTTTGTAAACGCACATGAACACCAACAGTATTTTAGAATTATCATTTTGTATCACTGTGCCTAGCCAGGGCTCGACACTAGCACTTGCCCGCTTGCCTGGGGCAAGTAAAATTCCATGTCGGGCAAGTAAAAACTCCAAATTTTAAAATTTTGATCATGAAATCAACAAAACATGTCCAAAATCTTACTAAAAACGAACAAAATATGTCAAAAATTTTGTTTTCAATTAACTTAGGCCCTATACTAAATTTGAGCATTATTTTGTTCATTGTACTTTTTATGATTTTTTAAATGTATAAATCACACCTTTGGCAACCTCCAGAATTAAAATAACAAACATTCAATAGTATAAAAATGCTAGATCAAAAGCTTCAGTCTGTCTGCACTCTCATTGGTTCCACTGAAACTATGTCTGGCTCCTTTGGGAAGGTAGATAAATGATTCCCCAGAACAAATGGTTACACTGTCAATAAAAAGGCCCGAGTGATTAAAATTAGTGAGAAATTATTTTTAATGTTTTTGATTATTGTTTATTTTTGGGCATGTAAATTTTTCATTCGGGCAAGTAAAAATCTGAAAGTGATAATTTTACTTGCCCAAAGGGCAAGTAGGAAAAAAGGTTAGTGTGGGGCCCTGGCCTAGCATAATACAACATTACAAATTTTTTTAAAAACATTTTACTCTTAAACAAACTTTTTAAAGACAAGGTTCAAAGGTCACAAACAGAGCACAAACACTTAGCACTTATCTTTACTACGTATCATGCATTTTGTAGCATCAACTCTGAAAACTTGATTTAATCCAATAATACATTTATATCAACTCCAAAAGTCCAGGGGAAGTGTACCTGTACTTCTAAGATAAATTTCTAAATAAAACTCAAATTGTTTCCTTTTACAACAGATGTGTGTATTTCATGTGTTGATACACACAAAATACACAAATGTTTTATTAACAGTGAAAGAAACCAAATTTCATATGAAATAAATTGTGTTATTTGAAAATCATTGCTTTTTGGTTAACTTAATACGAGATTTTTTCATAAGTCCAATCTGATATATCATTTGTTTCAATTATGAAAAGGGGTATGTCACTTCACAGAAGATATCATTTGAGATAATTCATGTTAAGCTGCAACTGCTAAAATTTTGTAAATGATCAAAATAGCTTAATATTCAACAGACAGCATTTTATCAGGCACAGTTATTGCAGTAGACAATCATTTTGCAGTATTAGATATTTTAAATTATTTGGCTTATACTTTTTCCAGATTTACTTATCAAATAGAATGTCTTATTCTGTATAATTATTCAACATATATAGTTAACAAGAGCTTCCGTTATAATGAGTAGTTCCTTTTCTTCATTCATATACAGTATTAATTCTTGTAATTATGTATCTTTCAAAACAAATAAATGTAAGAAAAACTGTCAAGAAAAAATATTACAGTCAAGTTGCAACGTCATACATGGTATATTTGATTGTGTTTCTGATTTATGTTTTGCAATTTATGATGCTGATACAGGCATTCAAGTTATAGATACTGATAGTTGTGGATTTGAGAATGTGATAAAATTTAGATATAATATTGTAATATTTCTGTTGAAATAGTTGTGATGTTTAAAGTGACTCACTGTTTTCACAGTCTCATTTTCTAACTGCTATTTAAAAGGACAAGATTCATTTTAAAAATCCTTTACTTTCTATGAATGTCAGCTGGAAATTCAGATAAGTTCGTGGATTCATCTGCCATTTTCACAACTCCATAAAAAATACTTTTTTATGTGATACTTACATCAGTTGCATTGAATCAATTGATGTGTTTAATTTGTGTTCACAACTATGTACTTAAACTATCAAGTACTTGTGATTTTTACACATGATAATATTTGGAAGGAAATATTGTTCCGTGTTCTGAAACTCCAGGCTTGGCATATTTCCAATGTTTTAGTGTGACAAGTCTAGAGCCAATATACATGACATACTTGAAAACTATTAAAATCACTCACTTCAGCATTGTTTAGTTTGGCTAAAGAGTTGCATGGTCACTTCCTAAACAGCCTGGGACCCTGGTAAAAAGATTCAGCCTCGCTTTAAATTCTAAGAACTTTACATACCAGGAAAGAAAACTAGTAGGTCAGTGAAACATTTTTAAGGGTGTTACTTGTGGTATGTATTTATCATGATGATAAAGCAGTATTTAATTCAATTTTTAAAATTTTATTTAATCATTGAGGCGTCCTTCACAAATTAGTATTACTCTTGAGAGTGTCGTCACTAATTAGCATTATTCTTCAGAACAGACAATAATTTTGAACAATTTTATTGTTTTGCGGACAAAAAAAATTTGGTAATATACATTAAATTGCTATATTTTAGCATGATCCATCCATTTTGATTATGCTTTTTTATGAGAATTTAATTAAAAACAATTCATTTTACTGACCTCTTTACAGCTGGCAAAACTAATTGTGATATTCATTCATATTGCCAAGTTTATTTGCCAATCTAACTTTCGATATTTGTACAAAATTTACATGGAAGTATAAGCTCGTTTCATTTCATTTTATCACTCAATACTCAATAATTACTGGCCTTTGTCTTGCCAAATCTCTCTGTAATTTTGATTGCCACCATACATGTATTTTGAAATAGAATTTTCTTTACTGAAAAAGTTATTTCAGGTAGTGATTTCTTATATTCTGTTGCACTTGAGTAATAGTAACTTAATTTGTTGTGGGAAGCTTCATATTCTTGCTGCTGTGTTGTATGTAGTGTCTCTTTGTACCAGTCATAAACTTCAACATTCATAAATTGTTTTTGCCAAAGATTCAGAGCAAAGAAATGGAATCCAGAAAAGAAAGAAGAAAATCTGAAAAAAATTGTATTATAATATTATCTTGCAGTCAATAAGTGGCAAAGCCTGTGAATTGCGGACTGAAGTTATTTTTAGCTCTGTAATATAATGATTTTATTAATTGAATTTCCATTATACAGGCAATGTACAAGTTCTGTAAATTTTGAAGTTGAAATTAGTTGGGCATTAGTATCTGCATGTAGCATTGTCAGTTTACTTTGTGTAAACCTAGTGTGTAATAGTTTTAAGTGCAGTGCCACAAAATTTACAGGGTTACTTGGTTTACATGCATGATCTTGCTACATGTATGTACCTTTTGGCGATACATACATGTATATATCATAAACATTTAGTTGCTATGCAAAAGCTGGTTGTTGGGATGTTATTCTGACCATCCTTAACTTTTGTTCTGTTTGTGGGAAAAAAATATTTGCAGGTAGGCCAAAACTCTTATTATGTCACATATTTCTGGACAGTGCAACATTGAGTATGGTAAGTTTTCAAGAATGGTGTACATTTCAAACAGTTGTAACTTTTATACTTCATGGTGGAGAAGAGTTATTGTGTAGAAAAGGTGTAGATTAATGAGTTACCCTTTCTAGAAATGTATAGTTGTATTACACTGTTGTTAAGATTTCAGAAATTACACAAGATCTTGTAAAGAACTTTTTGTAATATCAATAGAAGTCCATGAATGTTTAAAACATGTGTACCCATTTCACAGAATAGCTGTGATAAATGTCAAATTTCTTTGGTCAATAATTGGCCTTTGACATGCCAGGGATTTTGTCAACAATAATGAATTGCAAGCCCAAATTGTAATGCTGTTTTGTGCACAAAGCCACTTGCACACTTTTACAACTTATCGTGCAAATTGTCTAAATCGGACCCACCCCTCTTTCAGAAATTGGGTGATTTTTCTAAGCACGTGTGTAATCTATAGATTACCTTTCTTATAAAATTTTTATCTTAACATTTGAAATCATTATTGTATTTGCCAAGAAATCAAAATGGCTGAAATTAATTTTTTTTATCAAAAGAATGAGGGCTGAATATTAACTGTAAATGATCATGGAAATGTAACTTCTGAAACAAAGTTTCAAAATCAGCTGATATGGCCTGTGTAATAATCCAGTAAATAGTACATGTACATCTCATTCATACAAAAGTGTGTAACTTATATTGATATACAATGTAAATCTAATAAATATTTACTCTTCCTCGCATTTCTGTAATGCAAGTGTGAGTGCAATTAATGTTTAAATCAGTAAGTGTAACTTTTCATACTTGGTGCTAAATGTTATATGATGTATACATTGTTTGCGTGTTATGTTTTCCGCAGTACAGTATTTCAATATTAAGACCTTTAGTGCCTGTTTTTGTGTTAAAATGTAGTGAATTTTGTGTTAGTGTTTTGCAGTACAAACTGTGTATAAATTGTGTTTCATTACATAGATCAAGGGTGAAATCAAATGTCCAGTAGTAAACCCTAAAATTAAAGGTCTTATTTTTGGTAATCCATAGTTCCATGGAATCAGATAAAAATATTACAGATTTATCTGTTAAATTTTCAAGAAAGGTTAAGGAATTAGTGAGGAACTTGTAAGTTTCAACGTAACCTTTTACTAGTATATTGCAGAGTTGCAATTTTTAGTACTAAACACAATTGAGTTACAAACTACATTCACTCACATTTTATGCACAAACACAACTTGTTTTTTTATGTCCCTTTGTTTGTATGTCCTTAGATGTCCTTAGCGTCCTTAGTGAAACTATGTAGGTGTTGTAATAATATATATAGTGATATTATCACAGCTATCTCTAATTCTCTATCAAGTCATATTTGAGATCTAATGTTTGTAATAGGTACTAATTATTACAATTATAATAATGATAATTCTAGTTTACATTTTGCCAAGAATGTTTGCACTGACTTCTATTTAAAACATTCAATTAAAGAAAACTGCTTAGTATTATTACTATTTATGGTTATGTAATTCAACCACAGCACACAGACATCTAGTATGGATAATTATTAACATTGTTGAAATATAGATGTGGGATGGGTGTAAAATCACAAGAACAAAACAAATTGTTTAGGCAGCCGAAAGTGATGTTTGGCTAGAAAATGCTAACTTCTTTTATAGCACAAACCTTAATGCATCTAGTATTGTCCACTTCGGGCAAAACATGTTCTGTTGAATTTCAGATTTATTTTGGACTTGAAGGTACAGTGAAACCTGTCTATAGTAGTCACTCAAGGGAAACAAAAAATGTGACCTTTATAGACAGGTTCTTCAACACATGATTTGTCTCCAGGAAAATAATTTTAGTGGCCACTATAGACAGGTTGGCTGCTATAGAGAGGTGGCCGCTAAGACAGGTATGACTGTAGTTGGTAGTACAGGGGAACCTTGTTATAACGAGGACCTAAAAACCATGACAATTACCTTGTTATATCGGGTTCCTCACTATATCAGGGTCCAAAAACAAAGACATATAGAAAGTCGAGACCTGAAAATTCACCAAGGTTGTTATAAGAGGGTTTTGTTATATCCGACCTCTTTATAACGGGGTTCCACTGTATGTGCATCTACAATTTAAGTTCTATTCTAACCACAGAACACAAATGTTATCTCTGTGGTAAAAAAACAAAAACAATTCACATGTAACATGATCAAATTTATAAATAAAATCTTTGTTGTTGCATGTTCCACATGTTTGATTTCTGCATTTGGAATGTGCTAGACTTTTTTGCCAAAGTCATATTCAGCGACATAAATATACTCTGAGAAAATAGTCTGTTTAATCATGCAAGGGCCATTGTTCATACAATTTTCTACTCACAGCTCTGAAAGCAATATGTTGACAACTATCATGTTTCTATGGCATAGAAAGCTCGGGTTTTGAAAAAAAAGGGGATTAGTGCAAATAGGCACAATTAATGGTCTTTAGAATAAATTATGATTGTTAACTAGCTTGTGACCATAAACTGGGAATGTTAGAATTGTTGCCATCATTTCATGTTTTACAGTAATTTTGTTTCCTTCCCCAATATGAGATGTCTGGGGGTTTTGTTTGCACCCAAATATATTTAATCCAACTCACATTCGAAAATTATAGAAAAAATTATTTTATCAATTCTTATTTGTATCATATTAATTTTATTGCTGCTGTAATCAGAGATATTATTTGTGTTAACTGTCACAAAATTTCTGCATGTGTCCAAGCAGTGAATCCAATAAAAAGCTGCTTGAAAAATTGACGACTGCTACTATGTTTTCTTGACTGATATTGTGAGGTGGGACTGTGAAGTTTGTGGTACATGTATTGTGTGACACAAATTTGATCTAAAAGGCACTATTTATCATATCAGCCATTCTGTGTAAGTGTCACGCGAGTCACGCCTGCTGTACGTCACATGTCACAAGCCAGGATATACTGTAGATGATTGCTTTACATGATCAGGTAAAGCAATCAGCTTCAATTATTTTCTCGGTTTTGATCTATGTCCTTGCTTGTGACTTGTGTAACATACAGCATGCATTACTCGCGTAACACGTACACGGAATGACCAATATATACAGAGATGCCACAGGAAGGATTCCAAATTTCCTGAAATTCACGTGCAAAAGAGCGGAGTGAACGAGTCCAAGGAATAAACAAATTATATTTAAGCTACTTGCTCTCGGATAAGCCCACAAATTTCATTACAATGCTTTTACAAGCAAAAAGTATTTTGAAAAAATAACAAAATTCTAAAGTTAACACTGAAAATCTTTTCTTCTTCATTATAAAAATCAGTATCTGGAAATTTCAGGAAATACTTGAAATTCTGAAAAGAAACATTTCCGGAAATGTGGCATCCCTGTATAAAGTTTTTTTTTTTTTAAAGGCCTTGGCTAATCGTGTTGTATTTGATGATAATGCACAATACTCGGTCACAAAGAGACACGTACAATCCACATACACCAACCCAGACACAAAAATACATGGGAAGATCCCTATATAGACCGAGGGTCCGACAAACCTAGGATTTGTATGGTACCATTGATGGACAAAAATCATGAATCTAGGCATGAAAGCATAGTAATTGTACTTGGAGCCCTTAGCTCTCCTTTCCTTCATTCCAATTCAATATGCACATTTAAAACAACTTTAAGTAGATTTTTACAACCACAAACTATGGCAGGTATCCTTGTTCTATCTGACCCTCAGTCTATCAGGTTGTAACCAGAATAAAAATTGCCAACAATACCATAAAGCATGACTTGAAAGATATATTTATTTCCTGAATACAAACAACAATAGCACACAAAACATTGCATTCACACCTGTATGAGGTGAAGTATCTACATTATACAGTGGAACCTCATTATAACGAGGACCTAAAAACCATGACAATTACCTTGTATCAGGTTTCTCACTATATCAGGGTCCAAAAACAAAGAAACATGAAGAGTTAGGACCTGAAAAATCACCTTGTTATAAGAGGGTTTTGTTATATATGACCTCTTTACAACAGGGTTCCACTGTATACATAATTACTTATATTTACTCCAAATTCACAGCAGAAATTTCATGATCCAAATTTGTCCAAATGACATATATCTCAACAAAGGAAAAAGCAAACACAAACATTAAAAAAAATACAAATTTCTGTGGGAATACAAATTTCTACATTTGGAGACAAATTTGTACAAATTTCTGTTTAATAGTTATGAAAGAAGAGTAATTTTGGTACACTTTCGCATAGAATAATATATTAAACATATCACACAGTCTTTAAAGAGACTAGTTGATATAAAATACTGCAATGGATGAAATTCACACACACTCATGGTGCCCCATAAGTTTTCAAATTCTGTAAAACTGTTCATTGGTGCTAATGGTCATTTAAATTACTGCAAGGCAGTGTATAATCCATGCTTTAATGTTGAATTAAATTTTTATTTTACAGTTATGAAAGAAAAGTAATTTTGGTACACTTTTGCATAAAATAATATATTACAAATATCACACACTGTTCAAATATCAATATTATTTGGTATAAGTATAACAGAATACTGAAATGGCTGAAATTCACACGCATTCATAGTGCCCCCTAAGTTTCCAATTCTGTACAACTGTTGGTTAGTGCCAATGGTCATTTAAATTACTGAAAAGATAATAATCCATGATTTAATGTTCAAATTGATCATATAGTTGTCACTTTCAACCTTTCATAATTGGTCCAAATATGTATTTTTTGGGGGCCAGATACTGCGAGTACAAGTAGATACACGTTTTGAATAATTTTGCATCTATAACATAAAACAGAATGAGAAATTTTGTATCATCTCGTTACTTTTCAAACACAAACATATGCCAAAGTTCAAACAGAATTAACTTAACTCTTAACATGCAAGATAATTCAAACCTCTACGGAGTTTATGTGTAGTATTTGGTGAAAATCTGCGGCTTCAGCATGTTAAGAGTTAATACAGCGTGTCCCAGAAAAAATGTCCCTCTGATAGACTGTTAAATTAAATCCAAAATCAAGTGTCATTCTGAAGTCAGTGTTCAGATTTAAATAGCCCATTTTATTTTCAAACTTTAGTAGTTTTCGCTTGATTGGTTTTAAATACACAGTCTATTATGTAACTGCAGCAGTGCTTTTCAGCCCATTCCAAGTTTGCAGTGCTACATCAATGCATCAACCTGAATGGAAATCAGGTGGAAGGACCTGCAGGAGGACACTAAAAGTTTACAATCTGGGTACTGAAGGACAAACCATAAGTGGAACACACTCTGTGAAAGCAATTACAACCAGTGATACTGAACTTTGATTGGTTTCCATTAAAAAAAAAATGAATGAATTTAACTTCAGTTACTTAATAACAAAAACAAGAACACGTTATGGTATGTCTGTGGCGTGCATTTCTTTGTATCAATCTTGGAATCGGCTCGAAAGCACTGCTGTTACAAAAGAGCCTGTTTATTCAAAACCAATGAAGTGAGACCTTTGAAATTTTCACACGAGCTACAAAATTTAATAAATGGGCTTTCTAAATATGTAAACTTAATGGACTATAAAACTTGATTTTGGGAATTATTTGGTGGTTTATGAGAGGGAAATTTTTTCTGGGACATGCTGTAGTTCCCCGAGTGCCACTTTATGGACACAAACAAACTGGGAATTCACTGATGAACTGTCCATCGATCAATGCCCTATCGGATACTTTATCCAAGTATCACTATATTGTAGCACACTATGATATACCCTGCATTAAAGCTCTGTACATATGGAATTGCATAATTGATTGTAAAATGTCTGTGTAAAATTTAAGGCTCTGCAGTCTACGACTGTGTCAATATTTGCACATTTTTTTAAAGTAACATTTATATGTACCAGTAGATAGATTCAAGCACACAAAATGGCACACATTTGATTTCATTTTTTTTTTCAAGAAAATATTAACCGTGCAAAACATTTTCTATGTCATTTTCAATATTGTAGATTGTGTCAAAATTGGAATGTCTATGAAATTGGTTCACATTGCACAATCGATTCAAACTTACATCAATTCAAGGATTTCAATCTTAACATCCTGAAATAATTATCAACACCCTTGTCCACCGAAAAAAAATGAAGCACACATCTCTTTTGCATCAAATGCTTTACATATATGATACTGGTAGTTGGCTTGGAAATATATTCTGTATGTATACTGAAATATATAATTTACAAAACTAAAGTGCACACTCACACACTGGAATGAATTCTAACATGATTACACAAATACATTAACTATATTACATGCACAACCTTTGAAATGTACACACACAAGCTAGGGTACCAGTATGTACTATGCTGATATATTTTCTTTTGACAATTTCCTCTATTATCTCAGGTATTTTTTTTCCAAACTTTAAGGTGGCATGTGCTTTCGTTCTTCAAAGAACCGCTACATTTACACTGTAATTTAGTGGCTACTTAAACTGAACTCAATATTTTTTCCATGACTACATCATGTGCACAATGGGGATTTAAAATGGATCCTTTGTGGATAATTAGACTTAGATTGGGCTGTAACTATGCATCACTTATACTACCCAGATGATTTTGAATTTCAAAAAAAAAAAATACAGAAATTACAGGAATTAAAGCCTTTTTATCAGATTTCCCCACAAAACAGGATCATGGCCACTCTCCAGTAATTTTTGTTCCTTTCTCAAGACTAGAATCCTTTCTCAATACTTGAATTCTTCAAGGTGCGAAATGAACTTTTCTCCTTTTGTGTTTGCGGATAGACTCATTTCATCTATTAATGCCCCGAAAATCACTCTTTCTGAAGGTCTTCCATTTTAAAGAAATTAATAAAAATTTAGCATGTCCCTCACCATCCCCCACTGACATTTTGCTATTGGTAATATCAAGGAAAAAATTAAAATTTTCTTTTCAGGGGCTAAATTTCCTATTTCATTGCCTTCCAGATACACATTTGTACTGAACCCTATGGCAATTTATGGGGGCTCTTTTGCCAATTTTGGTGCAAAATCATTCTGCGCCCCCGTGTATATTTTCTCTGGGTAATATACATAGTGATATTAGCTTTCTGATAATCTAATAAACACAATAGGTCATTCTAAACAATTTTCAGTAGGTTTAATGGTGTTTTCTGAGATCTGTTATGACAATACCACATCATATGAAAAAAATGACCAACAAGTTGTCAGATCAACCTTATTTTGGATTTAATTTAAAACTCAAAACACAAAGTAATTTATGATACGTTGGTAAGTTTCAGAGTCCAAGCTTCTGTGCTGGGCAACATATTGAATGGAATGGTGGACATGGTCACATTAATGCCACCCTTGACTCCAGCCGTAACCCAGGTCAAAGGTCGAGCGACCCCCAGCATGGTGACGATGGTGTCGTTAGACGGTAACGGCGCCCCCAGGGTCAGGATTCCGGTGTCTGGCCATTGGACAACATTGGCATAGACGAACGGTGCTGTCTCCGTCTTCTTCATTGTATACCTATAACAAATAAAATATATTCATGGTATTACGTGTATCCAAGTCCTGGCCTTCCCCCACTCCCCATATACTGTATACGCTGAATATTTCGCGGTGGTTTTATTTTCGCGAATTTCGCGAGTCACTAAACGCGAAACGTTTCACTTCCTGATATTTATGTACAATGTGAATGTAAATACAGATGACACCTCATAACTCAACATCGCACAAGTCGATTTATCGCCTATGTCAAATATTTTTGACAGTCCCAATTTTCTCTGTGCTCTTTCAATTGGAAGTTTTTCTTTTAAGTCGATTTTTAAATCAAATCTCGAACATATTTTCAAGTCCCAAAGGGAGCAAACGTGTTACATGCTTCGCCTAGGTCGAAGTGGCCACAATTGTCATTCTTGATGGTCTTAATGGGTTGACCTTTTGATCTCTGCCTGTCAGCATGACCGTAAAGATATCATAAATTTCCAATTCCCTCTCTGCTTTTCTCATTTTTCCCCTCCATTGGTACAGTCATGACAGCCTCCATTTCCCTATACATGTTTCTTCATCTCTAACATACATGTAGAATTGTATACAAAACTGTAACTTGAATTTTGTCTAAGTCAACATGATTTGTGTTATCCCAAATAATTTGACTTACGCGAAGTTTATCGTACAATAAAATCGTGAAAATACACTCACGCGAATACCCCGCCTTGAAGCAAAATCGTGAAAATATATGCACACGAAATATATATATCGTATACAGTAAGGGGAGCTAAGTGCTCATATCTAGATTTTGAAAGACACTCCCTACCTCACATAATGCTGTTATTTTTTTACCTAAAATCTGGGGTATTTTCCTATGTACTTTCCAAGATATTAGACCTCTATTACAGACCCTATCAGGGGCCTTACAGAAATTTTACCCCCTACTTCGACATTTCTGGGCCAGAATAATTGGCCTAGACTACAACACTGGAACATAGTTACCCACTAACACAAAATTAGTTAGGTAAGCCATGGAAATGCTGGTATTGGGTGTAAAAAACTCACAACAATCATCAATATTGGACAACATGAATAATTATAGCTAATAATCATACGATAAACATATGGGAAATTTCATTTTTGTTCCACAAATGGCCATAAAATGCCCCATAGCATGATGATTGTTTGGTTCAAATTTGAAAAAAACATTCACAAAAATATGCTCTTCGACTCTAGGCTCAAAAGTTATGAACAACCAAGGTACAATTTATTAGGGGGTTTCTAAATAATCACCGAAAAATCATGGGGGGGGGGAGGGGATTAGGGTAACAAATCCCCTCCTCCCCCCCCCCCCAGCATCTTCAGGGTTAAACCATTCAGTGCTACACTCAGGATACAGGGATGCCAGTCAGAATTTATGAGAGTGCCTGAAATTTGCCTACAATGAGCTTTTTGTACACAAAAAAGCCTGAAATATGAACTGAAAATTTATTGTCAGGGCCTGAATTCAAGCTTTTGCCTGAAAACTGGCACCCCTGAGGATAACACATGCAAAATGTATGGACTTTCATTCCAATGGTACCGAGAGTGTTAACCTGTTGGAGACTAAAGTACGAGTTAACTCATGTTGGGGTCTATGGAAAATGCATGTTATAGTGAAATCAAATCGTCTCCAACGGGTTAATGCATTGGACTCACCAGACACCTTTAGAGACGGTGTCGTTCTGGGCCCGCCATGGCCGGGAGGCGTAGATGGCCTCGCCGTTGACCTCCAGCCACGCTCCCATGGCCAACAGGCGTTCTTGGATCAGGGGGATGATGCGACCATCGTGGGTGGGGCCAATGTCAAAGAGGAAGTTACCCCCACAGCTATAAGGGGATGTAAAGGGAGAGGGAGGTGTTTGATTGTTATATGGTGATCAGAGCATTTTTTCATAATTACACATTAACATTGTGGAATCCCCATTTAAAAAATTGACAATCTGTGATATCTTAATACCTACATGATAGTGTTCAAAGGGAGAAGGAGCCAGCAACTAACAGGCATAAGCTGAGAAAAAAATGACATTATGATTATTGGAAGAATTATGGTACATGGTGATAAAGACAGCCTAAATAAGGGGTACTGTGTGATACTCACCCTCAGCAAGGCCCTATAAATTAGTTAATTTGTGTTTATTTTACGTCTTTGCAAGTTTTACCCCGGGACAAAACTTGCAGAAACAGCTATAGGGGGAGGAGCTTATCGATTCAAACAGTGCATACATTACCACGGTGCGACTAACACACGTTGGGTGGCATGCATCGGTCACGCATCGTCAGCTGCAGACCTGTGCACGGGCGATCTGATTGGTTGGCAAGAACTAAAATCTTTTCTTAACTTATGTCTGTTAGTTGCTGGCTCCTTCTCCTTTTAAATGAACAAATAAACACCCTAGAGCACAGAACTTTATGCACTGTTGTCCAGCAAAGTATGTACAGATAGATATTGAATTAATGTCCTGAGGACATTATCACACAGCAGTCTAAAGGGAAACAGGGCTCTCCCTTAAGCTTTTCTTTCAGGTGGCCAAATTGACACATCAGATGGACTTATACCATAGGCTTGTGTGTTGTAGAATCTGATTTTTTGGTGGCCAATGCAATATTTCTAGTGGCCAAATGAAAGTTCTGGTGGCCATTGGCACCCAGGCCACTGTTAAGGGCGAGCCCTAGAAAAAAAAATGGTCGCCCCTTGAGTTTCACTTTTTAAAAGCACTTTCTGATCGTTTTGAACTGCAATTTTTTAGGGCTTCATTTTTAGACCTAATGAGAGACACTTATAGCATGGAATATTATGTAGCTCACACTATTCAACACGGAACATTGTTAAATGATGCCTTTAAAGGAATCAAAAGTTAAGAATTGAAATATCAGAATTTTAACTAAGGGGCAGATCCACGAATAGGGGAGTGAGAACATTTAGTAGAGACTTCATTTTCATGGGAGCAGATTTCACACGTGCAACACTTGTGGAAGACATGCCAAATATGCACAGAAGTTTTGGCAGCCTTGCTACTGTTAAAAAGTTCAAGACAGATAGATAACATCAGAAAAACACTAGAGGAAGGTGTGATAATATTATTCTTGATGGAATCAGTGTGTTGGCAAAGTTAGCAACTCTGACTGACCCTTGTGGAAGTGTTTGTACAATAGCACTAATTTATTATGACCTATTAATCAAAATAATGAATTTAGACACAGTAAATACAAATCAGCATAAACATATTTAGCCTTAACATGCATTACAATCTGCCAAAGAATATATTACACGAAGGTGAAGGCCTTTGCCTGCCAATATAAGCAAATAACATGACTGATTGTAAGTGTAAATGGCTGCAATGGCAAGATTGGGAACAGTCCAAACTATGCCTGAAGAATTCCAAAAAGTTGAAACCTATGCCAACAGTTACACTGATAGGAGTCTTATTCAGACAGGAAGGAAATCTGTCAAGTTTTTTGTTTGTTTTATTTCTGGAGTGGAAACTTAGGGCAGCATTGAATTTATGACTATAATAGGAATTTAACCCATACACAGCTATACAACAAATTTGTCAGTCACAGATATTACTACTATTACTTGTCTAACAATGAGAAAACATTTGAGAGCAAAACCTTTTAAAAAAAAGGGGTGTTGTAATCATTGTAGTTTAGGTTTTTCCTTTGTTCTTGTTTACATGGAAAGAGTATACAATTTGTTGCCTGGTTCCCCTTTTTCCTAGTACCTTTCATCAAATTACAACAATTCAACTTAATTATTAAGTTTACAAATATTGTATCACAAACTTTTAACGTGCCACAAATATTACAATTCTGTGAACATAAAATGCATGTATGTTGCATATTCGTGACTTCGGCACATGAGAAATTAAAGATCCCCATTGTAATCTGTAAATGGACATCCTTTCACATAAACACATAAATACATAAACAAGTAAACCTTATTATGAAGTAATGTAATATAAAACATAATGTACAGGTTTATTCACTGAAAATTGAACACTTCCCTAATGTTGTAGTAGTTCTATTGATGTACATAAAGTGTCAATTTTGTCAACATTTTGAACATTGTAAAATGATATATGGGTGCAAAATAAACTCTTCACTCATTCAAAGTGAATACGTTCAATGCCCTCTAAGTTCATCATCAGTGATAATATAATGAAATATAAAAATCATATTCTCAAGGATTTCATAATGGTGCTCCTCTGCTTTGTTTACCTGACAGTCTTGACCAGATGGGTGATAATCTGTTTGGTAGTCATGTAGGCCTGCAGCGGGGCATCACGTCGATAACACCAGGAGGCTCCATCAATGGGGATGCAACTCTCCCACTTGGCAGGCTGCAGTTTACCTAGTTTACATAGGGAAAAATGGTTTGACACTTACTCAAGATTCATGTGAGAGATTCATTTTGTTAACTACACATTCACTGCTTTACTACCTACACCTGCATACAATAGCATTATACAGCCTTTGAATCATAATAGCCATTGCTATGTCAGAGAGAAATATTTGCATAAAAACATATGGCACTGAATGGAAAGGCACATAACTTTGTCTATTATTCAGCTCCAGTGTTACAAGTTGATGATACCACATGCAGATTATGAAATAAAGATGATATGAAGCATTTGTTTTAAGTGTGGGGCTTAGCATGGTAAATTATTTCAAAATATATGATGCATATTTTCACAAAATATTTAGTGATTTGGTTATGCACAGACCAGTATGCATCAACAGAAGTCAACATGCATTCAGATGCTGTACGACCTTTAAAGGCAAGGTTCACCCTGACATCAAGTTGGTTTTAATAAAAGCAGAACAATGAGAGAAACATATTAATGAAAGTTTGGTGAAAATCCACCTAAGAATAACAGAGTTATGAAGTTTCAAAGTTTTAAATTTGTGACGTCACTTGCGAGCAGCTCCCCATATGTCATCTGATATACATTCCATAAAAAATGATTTTACCTGTGCATTCAATATATTTTCAGAAACATTCACGACAGGTGTACATGTAACTATGAAAAAAATCCATTCAATTATCATGAACTATTAAAAAATTGCAATTTATGAAATTTATATTACATGACATATGGGGAGCTGCTCACATGTGACGTCACAAATTTAAAACTTTGAAACTTCATAACTCTGTTATTCTTTGGTGGATTTTTGCCAAACTTTCATTAATATGTTTCGCTCATTGTTTTGCTTTGATTAAATCCAACTTGATGTCAGGGTGAACCTTGCCTTTAAAAGCACTTAACACTCATTTTGAAGTGCAGTTGTTTCAGGGCTTTATTTTTTTACCTCATAAGAGAAACTCATAGCATGGAGAATAATGTAGCTCAGATGTTTAAAACTGTGAACATTGTTAAATTGAAGAGTATAGAATAAGAAGTACATACGACACATTTTGATGAAATGTCAGGGGAGGGATCAACCAGGGTCAAATTTTTAACATGGTCTTATTTCTTCAAAATGTATCTCAAATTACTCAACTAGTTACAAAGATTAAGAAAATAATATAATTTGTCATGTATTTTGCGCTTTGTTGATGAGATATGGGGTCACTTCCAGTCAAAGGTCAAATGAGGTCAAACTTAAAACAACATCCAAATTTGACAAATTGCATATCAAATTGGCTGTCTTATGGAGGGCATTCCAAAAATATATACACTGAAGTTTTTTTGACATTCATTAATCCGAGAAATGCATTTGTTTTACCGAGACCCATGTTTTTAGGAGAAGAAATACTTAAGTCCACAATATTGATTATTGGAAATCGACATGTGTGACAATGTTTGTTTTGTCCTATATTCATCTTTTATTGTGTCAATTATTTTCACCAAGTTTGGATGTACAACTCAAACAATTGTGATCTGTAGACAAATTTGAAAACTTTGAGCCTTTGTTTCTCAAAAGTAGTATTATGTGACTTCAGTACTTCTTATTGTATACTCTTCAATTACTGTTAAGCCTTTAATCATCTTTATTAACAAACAAAAAAAAGATACCTGGAGTATGTCGATCACCGCAGGTCAAAAAGCCTCCATGTTTACACACATCACCATAGCCCCATCGGTCATTGACCACAACAGTATCCTTTACAGGACTGGAAGAAATAAACAAACAAACAATAATACAGATAAGAAACATATACATTACATACATATCTTTTGGAAAGTAATTCCCATTTTTTTGACACTTGGGTAGACAATGGGTAGGCAATATATTTGTAACATACACACTACAAGCATCTGCATAATCTTAACACTACATGAACTGATTAGCAGAATATTATCCTTTTGACAAGACCTTGGCAACTACTTAAGTGTATTTGGAGAGACTGAATTGTAATCAGAACATATTACAATATTTGGTGAATGGTGATTCCAAGCAATGCAGTTGCAATGCCTATTGGATCTTGTACCAATATGTTACTCATTGTTCCCCTTGATTTTTTCCTACCAATGTGGTAGCAAAAATCACAACTTATCACAGATGTTGTAAAGTACATTTGTGAAGAGTGAACCAGTGAACTGTGAAGTGATTAATTAAATCATATGGCAGTACATACTGTCAAGATTCAAAAAGCCTAGTGACTGCCGTCACTTGGAAGTGCCATTTACGAAATACATATATCTCGATTATATCTCAATACCGAACCGCCATCCAAAGCAGAAATTATAATGGCAATCAAGTCCTTAAAAAATGGAAAGGCTCCCGGACAAGACAACTTTAGTGCGGAGCTGTTTAAGGCAGATCCTGACCTAGCAGCTGGTTTTCTACAGCCATTCTTTGCAGATATTTGGGAAAGCAAGAAACTACCCACCGATTGGTGTCAGGGAATAATAGTAAAACTCCCAAAGAAAGGCTCCCTAAGGAATTGCAGAAAGGGTAGAGGGTGCACTGATCGTATTTTTGCTTTGCAAAACATCATCGAGCAGAGCACTGAGTGGCAGAGACAATTGTATATTAACTTTGTAGACTTTGAAAAGGCTTTTGACAGCATTCACCGAGAAAGCCTTTGGCGTCTACTTCGATCATACGGTATCCCAGAGGAACTTGTTCTTGTTATCAAGAGCTTCTATAACAACTTTACCTGTAGAGTAGGGAATGGGAACCATAACTTCCTTGTAAAGACAGGAGTGAGACAAGGGTGTGTAATGTCAGCACTACTCTTTAATATTGCCATTGACTGGGTGATGAGACAAACAACTAAAGACCAGAGAAGAGGTCTTCGCTGGACCATCTTTTCATCACTGGAAGACCTGGACTATGCTAATGACCTTGGTCTTTTGTCTCATACACACCAACACATACAGGAGAAAACATCCCGTCTTGATGAATACTCCCAGCAGATTGGTCTAAAAATTAATTGCAAAAAGACAGAAGTAATGACTCTCAATATCTCTGACCCATTACCCATACACGTGAATGGAGAAGATCTTCTGTTTACTGAAGAATTTACTTACCTGGGCAGCACGGTTAGGAATGATGGAGGGGCTGGGAAGGACATTACAAATTGACGCAACAAAGCCACAATTGCATTCGACACGCTTCGAAATGTATGGTGGTCACAGCAATACAGAGTAAAGACCAAGCTCAAGATATATCAGAGCTGTGTCCTTTCTACTATTCTGTACAGCTCTGACTGTTGGAGGATGACAAGAACCGATCTCCAGAAGCTGTCAGGATTTCATACTAAAAGCTTGAGATGCATACTTCGTATTTTCTGGCCTAACACAATATCGAATGAGGAGCTGCTTGAGAGATGTCATCAGGAAAGGATGGAGGATATACTCATGAGAAGGAGATGGAGGTGGATTGGGCATATGCTGAGAAAGGAACCTGATGACACAGCGAGGACAGCTCTTCATTGGACTCCAGAAGGAAGGAGAAGACGGGGTTGGCCAAGGAACACCTGGCGACGGACTGTTGAAAGTGAAATGGCTAACCTCCACCAGACCTGGGGATCGCTCCAAAGAATAGCACAAGACAGACGGGAGTGGAGAGCTTTTGTTGCTGCCCTACATGCCAGGAGGCATAATGGGCAGTAAGTAAGTAATATCTCGATTATTCCTCAATTGCAATGTAATCTTGAGGATAGCTTGTTAGTGCTGTTCCACCAGGTCACTCACAGTGCAGCCTCTGTTGTTTGGTCAAACCTCCCCTGAATTTACACATCTTACACTGTATGCCATCAATTGACCCCTTTTGGAATGAATTTGTCTCTCCCCCTCCCCCTTCTTTAACAAGATTTTGTGGCCTAGACATAAGACATACTGATGCATCATCACACTTATTTGCACAATAGAAGCATTCTTCTGAACCTGATGATCTATTTTTTGTCGCATTGATTTGCACCATAGATAAGTGTTCTTCCGCAGACTAGATGACTTTTATTTTGCTTGTTGCATCAATTTGCATGCTAGATTTGTGTTCTTCTCATCCTGATGACCATGTTTCTGTTTTTGGGCTTGTCTTAAATTCCTGGGAACACCATGGGTTTTCAACCCCCTTTACATTTCACCCTAGTATCGCCCCTGTGATAGAGTACCTTTCATTGTAGAGCCATGCCAAGAAGTCCAAGCTCCCCCAGTAGGAGTCGTTGCCTAACTTGTACCCATCAGCCCACAGTACTTCTGGTTTATAGGTCTCCACTAATTCCTTCAGTTGTGGGATGGCAACTTTCTGATGAAAAAAACACATAATTTCCAAAGCAACTATAAATGATATTGAAAATTTGTTACATTAACAATGGGTGATTTCAAGTTTTGGATTAGTGTTTGTGTTAGTGTTGTCTTAACAATAACACGAGCGTTAATCCGAAACTTGAAATCGATCCGTGTTAGCAAGTTGACCCCGAAATTATGACGCACTTCCGGAAGTTGGTGTTGTAGATAGTGTTAAAAATCGTCTGCTGAACCGAGCTGGGTTGCTGGTGTTAGCGATTTACATGCATTTGTCCCATTTACTAACACTATACCCTAGGGATTAAGAAAATAACCATTTCAAGTTCTTTGTTAGTGTTGGTGTTATTTCTGTCTCGGCTTACCCAGCTGGGTCGCGCAGTTGTACGTGTAATGTCTATGGCAGTGCGATGGCGCGCGGTAAGTGGCAAGAAAATTTTCAGTATTTTAGATTGTGAAAGAACCGAGACATAATGAAATGAGTGAAATACATGAAATTAAGAGGGAAGTACATGCCTTTCCGTCAGTGTGAAATTTGTAGTACGATCATTTAAATTTCATAAAGAAGTTACAACATTTCTTGAGGTTTTCCCCGGTTTTCATGTTCGTTGAACAAGTGATGTGACGTCACGCTCGTGTTAACATTCGTGTTAAGCTATCGATTACAGAATTGATAGTGACCGTAAATCCGTGTCGCAGTGTTGGAGTTCGGTTTAACGGCTCTTGACGTCTACTAACACTAACAATAACACTAATCCAAAACTTGAAATCACCCAATGCGTACTTATATAAACTTAACCCCTTGAAGATTAGAGGCTTATGCAATACCCCAATGCATTAAACACACTAGGAAATGATGGGCTTCTGCAGAGGACCAGAAAATATGACACATTCTTCAATTAAACATTTGATAAATGATGGGGTTACATTGTCTAATTTATTACATTACTATTACATTACATTGTCTTAACATTTATGACATTGGTAAAAAACAATAAAACCCCCTAGTAATTTCTATGGCTGCTCCATCTGCCCCAACGGTTGCCACCCCTGTGTGTTGCCAGATAAAAGAGGTCTGACTGTAGTTCAAAGAAAAGAAGTTATAGACAGAAGAACAGACAGGCGCACACACATATGTTTACAGTAACGATATCTCCTTGGTTCCAGCCAGGTTCACTTACCGGAGGGTATGCCCTGGTAGTAAAGTTATTAGCCAGATCCTGTATGTAATCGGGATGATACCAGGCTAGCAAGGAGTAGTACAGACCCATGTGGATGTCAGTCAGGTTACGGATGGAATTGGTCAGATCACCTGCCAAAAGAAATTACAACAATCATGAGTAAAATATCAATTTACACAGAATAGAACTGTTTACTAATTGGTATTAAAATGTATGGTTTTTCTTCCACTGATGGCCTAGAAACAAGCTATTCATCTTAATAAGACACTGTCCCATTACAAAAAGTTTGTCAATATTTGATATCTGACCAACACGATAGCACTTCGATGGATAAATAAAGAAAACAGAACACAAAACTTAGACAGTTATGTTGTCACTAGCAAAATATGTACAGATAAATATCTGTAAATGAATTAATGGCCAGTGATATAGTTGGGAAAGGTAACAATTGCCTCATGACCCACATGAATAGGGACAGTGATTTTTCTGTTTAAAAGGAAATTGAAACGGAAAATCCGGTTTGGTTCTTCACTTTTCTAGTGAAAATTCATGGAATTCACCTTTGCAAAATGGAATTCATGTTTTTGCTGTGTACATTTTCTATGACAAAACGGAATTTTAAAATCAAGTTGAAACGGAATTACAGGTTTTCAGAAACAGAAAAGACCATTTTTTGAAACGGAAAATCACTGTCTCTACACGATGAATAACACTATTTACACTGACCCGAGTCTATATCCAGACTGGAAGGATTTGTCTTGAATTTGTTTACATGAGGAGAAACAAACATTAATTGACCAGTATTCAATTAATCTCAGGCCCTGATAGAAATTGATCCGATAGAAAGCTACACAATAAATTTCACTGTCACAGCATTTTCTGATAATAATTGCCCAACACAAGACGAAATGTCATGGCTACAAAATTTCACAGCGGAAACTTTAAACAGTATACTTGATTCTGAGAACATTTGTGTCCTAAATTGATGACTTCTTCTAATATTGCTATTTCCCTATGATATAGTTCAATGCCAATGCTACCACAAATATGGCATTCAGAAGTAGAGGGCAAACAAACTTCTGGTTGACCATATATTAATATAGGTTGAGAATGGAAAAGTCCTGTAAAATGACATGTTAAAATTTGTGTTGTACACACCCGACAAAATCTGATGCTTTCTGTAAAGGTCACATGAAATCCTAAAGCAAATTTGTGACACTTGGGCGATATTGAGTGAAATTAAGAAGTTTTCAGGCTTCCATGTACAGTGAAACCTGTATATATAAAGACTGCCCAAGGGAGACAAGAAAAGTGGTCTTTATGAGCAGGTGGTCTTTAAGTACAGGTTCCTGTTGTCACACATTTCAATGAAAAGCACTTTCAAAGGAAAACCAAAATTGTGGTCCTTACAGACAGGTTTTCCTTCTATACAGGTGGTCGCTAGAGCAGGTTTCACTGTATAATGTCTGTGGAAGATAGAATAAGTTTGCCGACCCAGTGGAACCACCCAAAAATCTGTGCATACGCACACTGACATACTGGTTGGGCAAAAGCGCCCTCTACCCTATTTGTGATAGGGAGGATATGTGACCACACCTACCCACAATATCCCGGTGAGGTCCCTGATCCACTGAGTTCCAGTTCCATTGGTACTTGGACTTCCAGTTGTTCCAGCCTTCATGATGCTTGGTGACAAACACTACATACCTGGTCAATTACGGACAAGAAACAACATACCTGGTCAATAATGAACAAGAAACAACATCTTAGAGAGGTTGATTGAGATGTAAGACAGGAGTGATATCTTGCATTTTTAAAACCCCCTTTCCCAAGTACATAAAACATATATATCTTCACATACCAAATATAATATCCATATGTTTCGCGTACAGATATTTTTGTCATTTTATAATTTTATTGTGCTTACATTCACTCTGCATACATCAATCAGAAATGAAACCACAAAAAAAAAACCATTCAGCATATACAATGATCCATCCACACTTTGTTAAATACTGAAACAAAACTTATGCAGCATTCGGCCGACAGTACTGTCAGTGCATGATTTTAAAAAAAATGTTTCCTACAATTTATGTGTAACAATAAAATTAAATAACATTTTCTACAGTGAGATTATCAATTTCTAAACCATTTTGGGGGTTTAGCATTTGACTCTTGACTAGAACTTTTATGCTCTTTGTAACAGAAAACACATGAATCACTTAAAGGGAGAAGGAACCAGCAACTAAAAGGCATAAGTTAAGAAAAAACAATGACATTGTGAGTATTGTGAGAATTATGGTACATGGTGATAATATAAAGACAGCCTAAATAAGGGGTGCTGTGTGATACTCACCCTCAGCAAGGCCCAAATTAGTTAACTTGTGTTTATTTTACTTCTTTGCAAGTTTTATCCCTGGATAAAACTTGCAGAAACAGCTATAGGGGGAGGAGCTTATCGATTCAAACAGTGCATACATTACCACGGTGCGACTAACACACGTTGGGTGGCATACATCGGTCAGCTTCAGACCTGTGCACGTGCGATCTGATTGGTTGGCAAGAACTCAAATTTTTTCTTAACTTATGCCTGTTAGTTGCTGGCTCCTTCTCCCTTTAAGAAACAATCATTAAATTGTAATAGTAGTGGTAATCCAGATTTTTAAATCGGGGTTTTGACCCCGAGTACGGGAGTGGGCGGATTCACCTTAATACATTCATTTACGTGAGGCTATTTTGGATCAAAAATTTTACAGCCGGATGCCCTTCCTGACACCAACCTGGCACTAGTTTAACTGGTTATTCAGGAATTTACAAGTACCTGTGAATTAAAGTAATTTCATGATTTCTCCTTTTTCAAATGCATGCTAGTGATTAGTGAAATTAACACATATTCACCATTTCACTCAAATACATACTTTGCTCCAGCTTTCTGGAATAATGTAGCCCACGCATCAGGGTCGAATAACTCCGCCTTAAAGTCATTCGCGACATCCTCGTATCTTGCATTTGGTGGAAAGTTGGCATTCCAGTACTCGACTGAAATAAAGAACACACAAAACAAAACTTAATGTAGTGGTAATCTCTGCAAAAAAGCATGAACCTACTCAAGTTGCTTGTTACTTTTAAATTTTGTCTGACATATTTTTGCAAGGTCATTAACCAAGTATTGAAATGTAATGTGACAGAAATTTGAATTTGGTAGTACAGATACACATGGAATATCCAAAATAGTAGCCTACACCACAAAATGTAGATTTATCTCATCAGCAACAATGTCCAAGCATTTTATTCCTGAGGAACAATATACATGTATTAAGGAGATAACGTATGAGGGAAAGAGTCCTGTCTTCGACTCTTCGTCATAATGTATTCAAACAGCTGCCAGGCTTCCAAGAACATTTTTGACTGTTTTGTTTTTTTGATATGCTAAGCCAACAACTTCATAGGATTCAGGAAGAGCTGCAGATGAGTTTTAATAACTTATAACAATTGGGAAAATCTTTCACAGTTTGTTTCTTGATTGGTTCAACAAAATGATTTTTGCTCTTTCTTTCTTTCCCTATTTCTTTCATCAGTTTCTTTTTCTGCAACAGGGTATATTAATATCAGGGTAGGAAATAAAATTTTATTTTCTGGGGCTACTTTTAAGCCCAGTTTATTGATTTTAGTATGCTATACATTGAAACCCATGAGGAAAATTGAGGGCTATTTAGTGATTTTAGGGGGCTACTTTGTTAATTTTGGGGGCTAAATCGCCTGTCGCCCCAGTGTATTTCCTACGCTGATTAATATTTTCACCAAGTCATTTATTCATTTACTTTTTGGAAGGGTGGGGGGGGGGGAGGAAGTAGGGGTCCTTTGAAAGTCTAAAGTCCATTCCACACTACTGTAAAGGCAATGTATCAAGTTATACCAATAGCTTTCTGTGGTCTGTCTGTCAGGTACTGCCAGAATCGACACGAGGTGCTCTTCCCACCAATGGCCAAGGCCGAGTTCACGCTCCAGTGAATGAAGATGCCCACTTTGGATTCGTCATACCAGCTGGGCAGGGGTCGAGTGCCGAGAGAATCCCAGTTGGGAAGGTACTGCGCCTCCAGGCCAGCAAATAAGGGGACGAGTAGAACCAGACTCGTTAACCATAAATAATGTAGCTTGGATCTTGAAGCCATGGTTACCAATACCATGCAGCCTATTCATGTACGGGCTGACAGTATCTGCAGGTAAATACAATTGTACAAAATCATAATAATAACTCTATCAGACACAATTCATTATTAAAAAACACCCCTTACAATAATGTACATCAATATTTGCTACTACAAGTAATTTTACGAGCACATTGGTTCACATCAAACAATAGATCTAGAAAATACATAGATGTATATCAATATGCAGACCTCCCAACCTTTCTGACAGAAAAATAGGGATGATTTTGCTCAAAAATAGGAAAGAAACAGCATTTCCCATAGAGATGTGTATATAGTAAAATTATCAAGAAAAATAGGAAAACCCTACCAAAACGAGCTGGGAATGGTCAAAATTCAGATTCTTTTCTCCCAATTCAGAATGGTTGAGAGGTCTGATGTACTGTAAATGCTGTGTGTATAAATTGATTTATTGAGAGTTAATTTGCGCGGTTAACAATGCAATTCAGTCTTTCAGAGATACTATTTAATTTTAATTTATAACAAATTATCAATTAGACCTGTAATTTGTGTGTCAAGATGATGAAATTACCATGTCAAGTCAGGAGTAACATCGTTTCAAAATTGTCTTGAACATGAATGGGCATAATCGTGACATAGTCCCCACACCTTACAGTAGTTTCTAGTGGGGACTAATTGTATCGGACCTACCAGAATACACAGGAAATCGAGTCGAGATCAGTTGACTTTAGTTCGGATGCACTTTCACGGTCTGTTGCACTCGCTAGATTCTATAATATACTCGTGTTATAGTCCCTGCTCTATGGGATTCGTGCACGTATTTACACGGCGGTGGGGATTTTTCCAACAGTATAGTATACTCGTGGAACAGTCCCCGCGCTATGAGAATCGGCGCTCGCTTTCACGGCGGTGGGGATTATTTCAACAGTATACATACTCGTGAGATAGTCCCCGCGCTATGGAAATCCTAGTGCGTTTTGCACGGCCGTGGGGATTGTTTCAACAGTATAATATACTCGTTTCATAGTCCCGCGCTAT
>JZLH01S0009676.1:59356-72555 GCA_001188425.1 Eucidaris tribuloides
TCAATGATTTTTACTTTTTTAAAGCACTTACTGATCGTTTTAAACTGCAATTTCTTCAGGGCTTCCTTTTTTAGACCATGTCAGCGACACTGGTAGCATGGGGAATCATGCAGCTCAGATTTGTAAAACTGGAAACACTGTTATACAGTGCCTTTAAGGTGTATCAGTATGGTTAACTGACTGGCCACAGACCTTCAAAAGTAAAACCGGATATGAATCTGTCATTGTGGTTGTTCGAAAGTGTGTGTACGAAGTTCATAAGTTAACACTCGGCTTTCTAGTGCAGTTGGTATAAGTAAAAATCATTAGGACTTACTTGGGGAGAAACTCTGACCTGTATCCAGTGATCGGAATGTGACGAGTGCAGTAGGTTAGTCTGGGGAGGGGGGCGGGCCAAGGTTTAATGGTCGAGTCTTATCAATTTAGAGAGGAAGGAACATACATGGTGTTTTTCCCCCTTGTGAACACTAATACATTACATGTTCACAGGATTGTAACTCTTCGTTCATCAGTGTGGATTATCCAAATATCAACAGCAAATTTCACAGGCAATCTATTTTCAGTTATTCAAAACCACCCTGATATTGAAGTTCGGTCTCCAGGTAGCACAATAACCTTACTGATATAACACTGTACATCACCGAAGCAGTCTACTCAGGTTGTTTCCGTTTCACTCTCACAGCACGTCTGCCACCATGCTGGTCAGCGCCTTCTGGCACGGCATCCACCCCGGCTACTACCTCAGCTTCATGACGGTACCCCTGGTCCTGCTCGCCGAAGACCTCATGATACGGGCCTTCCGCACCGAGAGGAACGGGACGACCTTCGACTGGCTCAACTGGTTCTTCCGGATGCGGGCGTTCGACTACCTGTCGACCGGTTTCCTCCTCCTGGGACTGCATGCGGTGTTGAGGTACTGGGCGTCGACGTACTTCATCTGTCACGTCGTCACGTTTGCGTTTATCACGCTTGGCGTCGCTTTTCAGCCGAAGAAGAAGAGAAAAACGGACAAGGAGGGAGATAGTCGGAGCAGTGGCAGTAGTATACAGGATTCGCAGAAAAAGAGTGATTAATGATTGTTGTGTTGTTTGGTATGTACAAATCTGGATGTTGATTCATTCCAATGTGAAAGGAAAATTTTATTTTGGATATTTATATATCAAGTTAGATACCATGGATTGTGTATTTAGACGTACTACAAGAAAACGTCCATTGTATACCCTTATTTAAAGATTGTGTCATTGATTTGCACGTCAAAAAACATGTATGAATCAAATCAGCTGAAATCATATCCAATGTGAAGATTAATATAAATAAACAATATCCAATGTGAAGATTAATATAAATAAACACCTCTCATAGAGACTTGGGGTAAAATATTGAGTTTTGGTGAAAATCTGGACGGTTAAACTTCATCCTTTTCCAAATTACTTGCCAGCAATTTCAAAAAATCAGTGACGTCAAACGTGCAACGTGCCATTCCAAAATGGTCCAATCAGCCGTTAGCCAAAGGTCGTGCAGGGGATAGCCGTTAACCAATCAGAGGGCTGCGCTGGTCTTGCTACGGTGCACAGTAACCGCGATTCGCAATTTGAGCAAAATTGAAACTTACAGAAAGAATAACATTCTGGTAACATGTCGTTATTAGTTTTTCTCATAAAACACCAAATTCATGACGTATGGATCTCAGACTTTCAGCACACCATTTGTAAGTACTAAACTACCGTTTGGTATTGATAATGAAGGAAAGTAATGGATTTGCACATCCCTGACACAATCTTTAACCCATTGGCTCTGGGAACTGAATGTGTCATGTTTTAATTCTATGGGGATTTTCTAATCTCAGAGGCAACGGGTTAGTCGTTTAAACAAAATGAACTATTTACTGAGTGTACTCACTGGAACATTTTTCTTTAACTCTTTACACGCGGTATTCGCATCCATGCACTCCCTGCTGCGTGCGGGATTCGCATTTCACGCTCAAACGTAGAGACGATTGTATTCACCCGAATTACACTGATTTCCCGGATACTAGCAGTAATCTTTTTGTATTGTTTACATTCCTCAAGTACGGGGGTATTATGTCTGGTTCTTAAGGAACCAGAAAAATCGATAAATACAATCGAGCCTTCGTGATACAATAGGACAAAGGATTAGACACAAGTTGACTTTAAAAACAACTGGAAAAGTCAATTACAATTAGATGCGCTATTCACTGATAATCTCTTCATTCACTTCTCATTTGGTGACTCATCTCTTTCATTAACTTGTCAAGAGTCAGGATTTTATGTATAACTTGTGGTTTACCCTCTTGTATTATTTAAATGGAATTGTATATTTTCCATCAGGAAACTTAGAGCTACATGTATGTTGGTTACAATTAACCATTACTTTGAAAAATTCAGATGTATATTTCCAAACTTCCTTTATGCATTGAGAAGGTCTGTAAAATGTACTTCAACTTTGCTGTAGGACATTTTTCCTAAAAATGTTGTTGTGCAAAGTTATTGCTAGTTGAAGTCAGTTAGTTATTTCCTTTCCGGATACTGAGCACTCATTGGAATTAACTCCGCACGCACGGGATTCAGGGTCCCGCGCACAAAGAGTTATCTATGTCCAGAGCCGAATGATCTATGTGTAAATTGAACCCTGTCAAGGTCTACTGCAAAGGTGATGTAAAACTACAGAAAATATGTCTATAATGCAATTCAGGGTAGGAAATAGGAATTGATCTTAGGGGCAAGGTCATTTTCAAAAAGGGCACTTTCTGAAAAGGGGCACGGATTCTTTAAACTATTGTGGTGCTTGTGGTAAAATCCAGGTGTTATACCAGGGACTGAGACTTGTTTTCGACGATAAATTGTGTTATATTACCTTTCCAAATTGTCGATATTTCTGTAAAATCGCACATAATTGCTCAATCAAGGACAATTACAATTTTAATCAATTTAATTTTGGTTTCATTGTGTATTCTTTCTACGTAATGTTCATTGTAAGGAACTTTCAGTGACATTTGTTTCATTCGAATTAAAAGAGGATATGAATTCCGATTAGTCTTCTCGGCGTAACGCAGGTTCGCGATATTACCTGTAGTGTTAGTCAACCCTGGGGCGAACAGGTTCGACGATAGCACTCAAAGTGTTAGTATGAGGGCCTGTATAAGAGCAAACAAAAAAAGGGCACGCAAATCACTCTCACTATTTCGAATAGCTGATAAATAAAGTTGAGTTGGTTTCCCAATTTAGTACTGTACATAAACAAATGGAGACTTCAACATATTGGAACATTGCTAGCATAGCATATATTAGATGGACTAGTGTACAGTTTACGAAGATGTTGAGTTGGCAATCCACGAAGCATTCGTCACCATGATACGCTTTGCCTAGGGATCGCGAAAAATGTTATATTTTCACGAGCTTTGTTATATTTTCCAGGCTGAACTATATTTTTGAAGTCTCCTGCGCCCCTTACCGGATTCAATAACGTACCAATGTGTTGTTGTGTGTTGGCATGTGGATGGAAAGCTTTCTGTTGAGACGCATAACCGCTGAAAATACCTTTTCCCTGAAAATTGACATAAGTCTGGAATCGAAACTGATAATTTACCTTCCATATGAAATAAAAGAAAAAGTCACTGCTTCTTTCAGATTCATACAATATTTACTGGGACAGCCAGGGAATGATTTGTGTGTCTTCCATTTGTGTTAGCATTTGTTCGATGTATTTTCGGCCAATCGGCGTAGACTTTCATCGCAACACTGTGAGATGCGCGTGACGCTCACTACGTGATGTCAATCGATAGTGCAATCGGTTTATTTCTGCCTAAAGTGAGCTCGGTGGTCGATTTTTCTTTCCTCAACACAAACACGACACGTATGCACAAATCTACCACTAGTAATCAAGGCACATCTCAATATACAGATATCAAACTGGTAGGATGGTGTAATGTAACAAATCTATTGGACACGTCAGTTGAGTTTATATTTTCCCTCGTGATCATATTATTCCCTTTCGGAAATATCGATACTCCCTGACGCGTCAAAGAATGTTTATTATTACACCCGTGATACAAGTCAATATCTGTTTATACATAGTTACTGTTTTGTCATGGTGATATACCATTTGCCGAGTATAGAATTAGAAGTACTGAAACGCTCAAAGTTTTCAAATTTGTCGACAGATCACAATTGTTTTGAGTTGTACATCTAAACTTGGTGAAATTAATTGACACAATAAAATTTTGTGCAGTGAAATAGTTGCGAAATTTGACGGGGGGGAGGGACTTGACCCCCACCCCCCAGTTAGTTTGGGGTTAATTGATTAGTAAGACAAGCAAGATGGTGCTGTTTCGTTGTGAAACAGAAGAGTTTAGTCGTGCCCTCACTTCACTCAAGTCTGATTCCTATGGCTGCAAGTCTGCCGCATTTTCCCAGGGCTCAAAATTAGTGGCAGTCCGGGTGCCATTGACCGCCTAAAGTTCCGTCGGGCACCCTAAAAGTTGGGTTTATTGTGCCCAGGCTGACCACCAGAAAAAAAATAAATGTAGAAAACTGAAAATGAGTAGAGGTCTAAAACGAATGAAAATTCTCTCAAACGATGCAGTCCTAACTGACAATTGTTCTTCTCTGTGTTTATAACGAGATTTATCATACAAGAAAAATGTGAGCTAGCGCTGTTCGGTGCTCAAATTGCTCAAATATGCGTGAGAACGAGAGAGAGCTCGCCGAGTGAACGAGATGCGTGATACCACCGATCGTGCGGGCTTCTCCCCGTATCTCTCTTCCTTCCTTTCTTTCTCTCTTTACCTCCTCGTATTTGTAACACGATACGAAGTTCGCGCGGACTTTGTACTAAGCCCTTGTAAATGCCTGGAAAGGGAGGGGTGGATGGAGCTGGCTGAGCATTGACGTTTACATAATTGCTCCATGCTTGAATTGCTTATCTCTGTAATTGCCTTATGAATAGGCTTATCGCTCGTTCTTTCAGAATTTACTTCAAGCGTCCAGCTGTCATGCAGATACAAGCAAAAATGTGCATGAACTCGGGCAATCGGGCATACCAACTTTCAGGAAGGGTTTCGCCGTTGCGCGCGCGCGGTGATCATGTGTTGAATAAAACAACAAGCATCATATTTTTAATGTCATCAAACTACCCGTTGTACCGTAGTTCTTGATGCTTGTATAGCTCACGCACGTCCAAGCTAGCTAGTTAGCTGCGTGCATGCGTGGTTCTGTGATCTGATTGGATAAGTAAAAAAAAAATCCTCAATCAATCAAAGGTAGTACCACGCAGCACAAATATGGGAAGCCAGCGACGATATTTCACACATACCGTCGGTACCACCGCCTATGACTTAGTTCACTTAAAATGTAAAGTATTCTTCTTGGTTTAGTTCTTTCAAAACAAAACAAAATAGGTAAAATGCACACGCATGCACACCCACATGCGGGCGGCTGCGGGGGTACTGGGCAGGGCGTACGTGTTTATGTGTGTTTCTTGTGTGAATGTGTGTGTGTGTGTGTGTGTGTGTGTGTGTGTGTGTTACTATTTGTGTACTACTACGGAAATGGTAATTTTATCATTTTCTCTCAATCGGCGGGCCTTTCATAGTTTTGTTCTCGGCATTCCTGATAATTTTTTTCTTCTGACTGTTCTCAGCATTCCTGATTTTCCCGGCTGTCCCTGTAGTTCTCGGCTTGTTCTTGGTAGCTCTCTGCTTGTTCTCTGCAGTTCTCGGGAAATAGTAGGACGGTCCGTTTTCTGCACATGGAGTTGTTGCAAATTGACGGTGATTGCCTTTAATTTTTGCATCGCGACAGGTTTGGCAGAACATCACATGTTTTGCCTCATCAAATTTAAGCCACTTGTGGTTTTGTTCCCACTCTTTCTGTAACTTCTGATTCTCTTATTATCCTCGTATCATCAGTTTCTTTCCTTCGTTTGACTTTAGCTGCATCATCTTTTGGACTTCAGACTTTCATGTAGCGCCACACAATAAGTTTATCGATTTTTGATGGCTGAAAAGTAAACTTAAGTTCATGAAAACCACTGCACGCTTCGCAATTGGCGTCCGGTCCTTATCCTGAGCCTGGTACTAAACCAGACAAGTGTTAGTTTATACACTTGTTTTAATGCATACACGTCTTCAGGGGGCGCGAGCTTCCACATTGTGCACATACTGGTAAACATGAGTAGCGTCCGTGCGCAGCGGAGTTTAGTACCTGGATCAGGACTGGACGCGAATTGCGAAGTGTGCAGTGGTTTTTGTGAACTTTAATATCATTCATGAATCTATGAAATATCCAACATGATTAATTATTAGGTAATTTACGACACTATCAACACATAGGTGTCATATAAGTGTCAGTTTCTCGAGAAAGATCCACATTAATCACTAAAATCCCCTCCTATGCATTACAATTTTTTGATTTTTTTACAAGCTAAATAGGAATTTATCAATAACAAATATGTACTCCTTCACTGGGATAACTCCCTACTCATTATGACAAGTGAAGCAGGTTCTTTAACGTGCAAAAGGTGTGGTTCTCCCTTACACGGGACCGACGGCTTAAAGTCTCCTCCGAAAGACTAGGCAAGTAGAATAAAGTAGTTTCTGAATTAAAATTGAATAAAAAGACCGATCTCTTTAAGAAAGCTTACAATACATGATCGTGAAATATCTCGAAATAAAGTCCTGAGGTCAGGAACGTCATAAAAACGAGTACGAATACAGAGATGCCAACCTTCAAAAAGCAAAAACAGTATTCTGAGATCCAAAAAAAAGTATTTTGTAAAATATAACGAAGCGAAACGACCGTCGCCTGGGGAATGGGGTGTCCCCCTCCCACGGTAAGGAGATTTTTCAATTTTGGGGTTCAGAATCATGCATGGTGCATTCTCTGGTAAGATGATTCCATATCTAACAAAACACATAAATCAAACCAGAAGAAAAAGAAACCCGCACAAGCGAATAAAATTTATATGTCTTAAAAAGATGCAATAAAAACAAATATCTAACCATAGAACCTTACAGCAGGCACTGTCGAATGTAAAGTGTAGAAAAATGGTCAGGATTTATCAATCATACCACACACTGCTTTTAACAGACTAAACACATGTAGGCTTACAGTGGAGTTCCAGTTCATGGATAATGCTTGACTCACTGCCATACTGCTTTAACAACAGGCTATAAAATACAGTCAAGTTCCAGAACTTCCAGTTCATGCATAATTGCTTGATATGTCTCATTTCCACACTGATTTTAACAGTCTAAATACAGATGAGTTCCAGTTGATGAATAATGCTTGATGTAAGTCTCACTTCCATACTGCTTTAAACAACATGCTAAGTACATACAAGTTCCAGTTCATGTATAATGCTTGACTCACTGCCAAACTGCTTTTAACTGGCTAAATACAGATAAGTTCCAGTTCATGCACAATGATTGATATACATGTACTGTACGTCTCACTTCCATACTGCTTTTAATATCAGACAAAATACAGATGAGTTCCAGTCAAAGTTCTCCAGTCACTGATTAAAAAAAGACAGCTAAGTTCTTTACAGAAGTCTCTGAGTCACATTTAATACATCTAGGTAAATTGTTAGAATAGCAGAGAGCATTGTAGTTAAAAAAAAAAAAGATGATTCTTTTTATTGTAAGAACATGCTCCAGCTGTGCCCCAGAGGGTCGACTGGGCTTGAACATGAGCTGTCGTTTGGCAGGTCCACCTCCATCATGGTCATCGTAAGATTGGTACTGACGTCTCCTAAAGAAAAATAATAAAAATACATAAAACCTAAATTACTGGCTGTTCTAGTTACTGAAACTACCACACACAGAGACATGAAAAAAATTATCAAACTGTAATTTTTTTTGATATTTTGGTGCTCTTATTACAAGTAAAAACGATGTACTGTAAAACCGGAAGTTCAAAATTTAAATGTCCATGCACTTCCGGTTTGGCGATACGACATGATAGGCGGTGAATTCTTGCTATAAAACAAAAATTAAATCAAAATTTTCCACCTCACCTAAATATTCTCATAAAATATTGATAATTCTATGGAAATCATGTGTTCAAATATGTTTTTCGACCGATAATTCGGTAAAAAGCGATCAAAAACTTACGCAGCTTGAGGCTGTACTCTGCCACCTCTTCCCCCACGCTGACAGCCGCGTTGAAGTCTTCGCTGTGGTCTACCAGTTGATGTTGAGGGGACATCGCTATGCGCTATCCGATGAGTTTGCTTCAGAAATGTCGCTAAAATCGTCAGAATCTTCATGCAAACCCCTGTTTAGATCAGATTCTTCATCTAAATCCAACACTGACCTCATTTCAACATCGCTATCGGTCATTTTAGAGCTATTTTCGTCGATAGATTGAAGGCAAAATTGTCGTGATTTGTGTGTTGAACTGTGCAAGCAAGCGTGTGCGGCGTTCACAGTTCGATTGCTTGTCTCGCTTGTGAAAGAAAATGATGTCCTTTCTTTCGGATATCCGAAGAGAGCCGACTGTTTACGGAAATATCCTGATATGGGCATCATCGGAAAGCTTACATTTCAAGCTTTCTTTTGATGTATAGATCGAAGCTATACGATGTTTTACGAAGGCGCGATGATCACTGAAAGTTTGTTGACACGAACTAGCAATCACACGATGCGTATTGTACACGATCGAAATCTTAAGAAAACATATTTTACAAAGAAAAAAAGTAACGCCGTGTTTTGGATGAAAAAACGTAACAAATACGGCAAAAATGTAACGGTTGGCATCTCTGCGAATATGGGCAAAATCAACACAATCAAGAAGTACATGTTTAACTGTCAGTATGCAATCACACGCTACGCAACGAGGTGGATTGTCTGCTGCAAATAAATAGGCATGAGTCAAGTGAGAATGACCAATACGGGCACGGGTCAACACAATGTCTTTCCGTCGTTTAGCTAATGGAATAGTAGTACGTGATTCAATGAATGGTTGATGTTGATGCAGTTTATTATCGGGATTTAGATCCCATAATTCCTGCCATTTATGTCTAAGATAAACATTAGTCTTCGGCTTTAGATCAGCGTAAGGTATTTGTACTTCTGCATAGCAAGAGCTTCTTTTGCCAACTTATCGGCTTTTTCATTTCCCTCAATACCTGTATGGCTTGGTATCCAGGCAAATTTTACTTGCTTATAATGTACTGAATGTATACAAAGTTTCCAATATCTTGACAATATAAGGATGTTTGTGAGTGTTACCTTGTAAAGCCGTTAAACTAGACAAGGAATCCGTGTAGATAATAAAACGTCTTTCATTGATGTTCTCTATAACACTCAAAGCCATTTTCAGGGCAAACAACTCGGCAGTATATATGGAAGAACTGTCTGGTAATCTAGTTTGTCTTTGTAGAGGGCCACTTATACAAGCTGCATCTACTTTATTCTGGTCTTTTGACCCATCTGTATATATGGCACAGTAACGTCTGTATTTATGTCAAATTTCTCCAAATTTCTCCTAAAAGACTAGATCGCTCGTACAACTCTTTTTAAATTGTCTTAATGTTAGATCAATTACTGGTTCAACGAGCATCCAAGGTGGTATATTGGGTATAAAGAAAGGAGCTATATGAGTAGTACCAAGTAAATGTAGTAGAGTGTCTTTAATACGTAAACCAAAAGGTTTAATAATAGCCGACGGTTTGCTAATATAAAAATTAGGATATCGCGGCAGAAAGGTACCATCATATGTCGGGTTGTGAGAGTTATTTTTTAGTTTGATTGTGTAGAGCAGAGATAATTTTTTGTATCTTAAATGTAATGGCAGTTCATTAGCTTCCACATAAAGGCTCTGCATGGGAGAGGTACGAAATGCCCCCAGGCAAAGTCGAAGTCCTTGATTCTGGATTGGTTTCAACTTTTCAAGGTAAGACTTTCGAGCAGAGCTATAAACTACACAACCATAATCCAGTTTAGACCTAACTAAAGATCTATAAAGGCGGAGGAGTACAACGCGATCAGCACCCCAATCCATCTTAGACACAACCTTGAGAAGAGCTAAGGCTTTATGACATTTTTGTCTTACATAGTCAATATGGGCTTTAAAATTAAGTTTGTTATTAAAGATTGAGCCAAGATATTTAGTCTATTGAACGACAGGAATGATAGTGTCATTTATTTTAACTTGAGGATCAGGATGTACCGATCGTTTAGTACAAAAATGAACGCATACAGTCTTCGTTTTAGAAAAGCGAAAACCATTCTCATCAGCCCAACTTTCAATTCTATGTAAACGATTTTGCAACAAAGTTTCTATAAAGAACATGTTTTGTGACGAGCAAGAAATACAAAAGTCATCTACAAACAAAGATCTATCAAACCCGGGATTTACAACGTCAACAATACTATTAGTCTTCAATAAGAACAAAGTAATAGATAGGATGCTTCCTTGTGGAACACCCATTTCCTGGTTATGGAAATCCGAATGTGTTGACCCAAGGCGGACTCGAAACACACGATTGGAAAGAAAATTCTGAATGAAAATTTGCAATCTGCCCCTCAGCCCTAGATTGTGAAGGTCTCTCATAATACCATACTTCCAAGTGGTATCATAAGCCTTTTCAAGATCAAAAAAGATAGATACCACATGATGACCACGAACAATGCCATCACGAATGAAAGATTCAAGGCGAATGAGTTGGTCTACGGTGCTTCGATTTCGACGAAAACCACTTTTAAATGTTGATATTAATCCATTCTTCTCCAAAAACCAAACCAAACGGGCATTAATCATTCTTTCCATAGTTTTACAAAGACAACTAGTTAAAGAAATAGAACAATAATTTTTTGGATTAGATGCATCCTTTCCACGTTTCGCAATAGGAATAATGGTAGCTTCACACCACGCATTTGGAAAATCACCAGTGTTCTAAATTCCGTTTAGAATATCTAATAATACCAAGAGAGATGATTTGGCAGATGTTTCAAAAATTGATAATGGATTTCATCTGGACCAACTGCAGTATCATGACTTTTACTGAGAGAAGTTTTCAGTTCACTAATAGTACATGGGATATTATAGTCTTCTGCATTATGAGATAAAAACCTGAGTGCTTGACCTTCAGCTTGGTTTTGTAAATCTGAAAAGCAGGAGAGTAGTGATTAGAAGATGAATTATATTCAAATTCTCTTGCCAATAAATTCACAATATCCTGTCTATCTGTACACTTGGTACCGTCTACTTTATTCAAATATGATACGGAAGAACTTAGATGTTTTCCACGTATTTTCCGTACCATATCCCATACTTTCTTCATGGGAGTATTAATATTTAATTTAGAAACATAATTCTTCCAAGATTGTCGTTTATTTTTCTGAATAATATTACATGCTTTTGCCCACGTCTCGCGGTATTTAGGTAAATTGTCCTGAGTTGGGTATTTTTTAAATTTCCTCAAGGCCCTTTTATGGCACTTAACAGCCTCTTTACAGTCTACATTAAACCAAGGATTATGTTTACGATGTAAAGTACCCAAAGATTTTGGTATAGTAGTGGTAGCTATATCAATTAAAGGTAAATGACATGATTGGGGGTAGTCCTCAACTTGGGCTGAAACTACTCTAGAATCAAGTAAACTATGCAAGGATTCTCCTGTGAAAATCTTGTGGTCAAACGTTGACTCATTCTAAAATAAACAATGTCAACATCACTCGTAGCACAGAAACCTGCTGTGTGGCTCTCTATGGGGCTTAATTTTATTGTCCCCGGCAAAAAATAAGATATTTCTACTTTTATGCTTGATTCTCCTTTAGTAAACAAATTACAGACAAATCCTCCCAGGTAGGAGATCTACTCCTGCTAGTGTATAGTTGGTGTATATTTCAACTCATTTGGTTCTTGAGGCATTTTCAAGTGTTCCCAATCATGTCACTAACCTTTAATGTATGAGAAAACAAAATCAAAGGGTCCCCTGCATCCTGAAAACGTTCGAAATTAATATTTTGTAAACACTGATTTGAGAAAGCATCCCAATTTGCTTTGTGAAGTTGCCACTTTGGAACTCACTCTTCTGGCAAAGGCTTAACAATATCAATAAAAATAGGGAAGTGATCACTTCCACACTGTTCACTATGAATTTTCCATTGAAAATCCATAAAAATGTCTGGTGAACAAATAGACAAATCGATAGCCGTCATGGAACCGGAGGCTAGATGGAGATATGTAGGAGAATCATCATTTAAAAGACATAAAGCAAAATGGTTGAGTATCAATTCAACAATGTTACTTAATCTATTTGAATTTTGACAGCCCCAAAGAGAACTGTGGGCATTAAAGTCCCCTAGTAACAAAAAAGGAACAGGAAGCTGACTGACTAGTCTGTCTAATTCAGCTTGTGTGATTCCATATCGAGGTGGGATATATATTGAACATATAGTATATGTGCAATGAAGAGTTATCGTAGCTGCAACAGCCTGGAGATTAGAACAAAGCTCAAGAGCTTCGTGTGGAATTCCCTTTTTAATCAATATAGATGAACCTCCAATAGGTCTGCCATCTACCAAAGAAGCACTAATTTTATTAAACATATCATAACCCCTAAATGAAATATCCAATACACTCAAAAATGTTTCTTGCAAAAAACAGCATATGGATTATGATCAATTAAAAGGCACTTGATTTCCTCAAAATTAGGTTTGAGCCCTCGACAGTTCCATTGTATAACGGCTTTTTCTTTTCCCGGATTATACATTTAAGTATCATCCAATCTCGGGACAATTTTTATTTTTGAAGAAGGTTGAGTAGTTGGGGAAACGTCCATATCGTCATCTCCCTCAACTAATAAAACATCATACTTATTCTTCGTTTTTACTGATTCAGTTGTAGGTTTTTGTACATTGAGTTGAGCTTTACTTTTATCTTTAACTGGCTTTTTTGCAGTTTGACTACTGCCAGAAGGTTTTCGAACAGGAGGATCCCGTGACAAACTGCGACTTCGGCGATCATCCTTGGTCTTTGTTTTCTGTGGACTTTGTTTTTTAAACGGAAGTCGAGCTTTATCTGTATTAGTTGCTTTATTATTTTCATTCAATACAGGAGCATCACCGCTTACCCAAGTTAAATCTGTTTGAATACTCACTGACATTTTGGGCTGTTTCACTTTAGGTTGTTGATTAACTACTTTAGGTTGTAGATTTGTCACTTCACTTGTTT
>JZLH01S0009682.1:0-10714 GCA_001188425.1 Eucidaris tribuloides
GGGGGTGCTGCGCATCCCCTGAAAAATTTGTGGGGGTGCTTCAGCACCCCCAGCGCCCCCGCTTCCCAGGGCCATGATCAGAATTTTCTGTAAATTTAGTGTCCCTTTTTTCTCGGCCACAGTGTATCGTCAAGTATACCAATTTAATTGTCCGTATCGAATGAAGTTCGCGAGGGAACTTTGAAACGGGCTTCGTACGCACTTACGTGTGTGCGAGTGTATATATGTCTGTGTTTGTATGTCCACGTGCGTGTGTATGTGTGTGTGTGTGTGTGTGTGTGTGTGTGTGTGTGTGTGTGTGTGTGTGTGTGTGTGTGTGTGTGTGTGTGTGTGTGTGTGTGTGTGTGTGTGTGTGTGTGTGTGTGTGTGTGTGTGTGTGTGTGTGTGTGTGTGTGTTTAAACTATAAAAATTGCTACTGATCTGTTATTTCTTCATCAATTTTGATTCTGATTGCTCAGACTGATGAAGCTAGATAAGGGCTTACGAACTTCCACATACAATTGTGAAATTCATTAATTATGCTAATTTATGCAAATTTTATTAAAAATAAATGGAAAACACTATTTTTCCTTTATTTCTTGGCGGACTTTGATTCCGTTTCTTTTATCTAATAAATCTAATGAGGCTTGGTAGGCATTTCAGTTTTTTTACACAGAATTTTGATCTTAAATAATTATGGTAATTATAAAGTCACTAAAAAGCCACTTCTCCTTTATTTTCTTGATGGAATTTTATTCTCTTTGTTTTATCTGAAAGGGCTTTATGGGGATCTTTTATGGTCAAATTTGAACTCAATTATGCTAATTTTTGCAGGTTTATTAAAACAATGAAAAATTGCAAAAAGAGGATTCTTTTCCTTTATTCCTTTGAGGATTTTGATTCTGCTTGTATTACCTGATTGGTCGGGGAACTGGATTTTTTTTCGAAACCTGACAGAAACTTAATGTTTTATGCTAAACCTTTCAGGTACTAATGTACTGCATGTTAGTATTTCTACATCTACATTTTGAAGTTTACAGACTATCATTGAAATATCCTGGAAGTAATGATTGTAAAAAGACAATTTTAAATATGCAAATTTGCAACAAAAAAACAAGGGCGTAGGCTGGGGGTGCACCCCCCCCCCCACCGCAGAGCCAAAGGAGTTCCGCCTCCCTAAGATGTGCACCTCCCCACTCCAAGTTAGTTCCACCTCCGCAAGATGTGCACCTCCTCATGCCCAAACCAGCCTGCGCCCCTGTAAAAAAAACAATTTCTGTCTTTTTACCATCTATTTTGACCATCTCATTTTACATAATTTTCATAAACCAACAGCAGGCATACTCAGCGATTTTAACAATTTGTCACAAAATTTCCATACCACAAGAAATATGGTATCCAAATTGAGCACAGTTAGGACAATTCTGACATAACTTTTACGTAGATCTTACAAATGATATTTCGGCAACCTAATTTTTATGGTTTGCATAAACCAAACACATGCAAACAAATTTTGTCCTGTCTGAACACTTTTCTAGAATATCGTGTATTGTCGCAAACAAACATTATAAGGTATCTAAATTATCACAATCAGAAAATAGAGCTGATGTGTATGGTACAATAATTGTTGATAATACAGGTACTCAAACATATGCAATTCGGTGGAAATCTTCTATTACAGAGTACAGACAAGTAATGAAGTAATCTGTCTCGAATTTACCAAGAAAACATGCAAGACGCCGAAGTAACATGGTAAACGTTTTGCGAGTCATGTTAAAAAGAAATTTTTAAATCAACATACTGATGAATATTTAATATATCGAATATAAACATTTAGGAATTGACAATTATTTCTATACGATTATGGTCGGGGAATATGTTTCGAAAATAAGTATTTTTTAATACCAATTGAAGAATTAATTTCAGAGAATAATTGGATTTTCATCTAGTCAACCGTATTTATATTATTTAATTTAGTGTTGTGGTCTCGGTCTCGATTTTGAAACGGAGACTTTTTTCTAATTCTGTAACCCATCCGAAAAATGGATCGACACCCCAAACATATAAATTTTGCACCAATGATTTTGGAGAAAATCACGCAAAATACACAAACTAGTTTGTTAGTAATCATTTTCTGTAGTGAGGCTTGAAAACTATTAAACTTTTCCTTCACATACCATAGGCCTAAATACAAAGAAAACTGTCTACACATCTTAAAACATCCTGAACTTTATCAGACCGAATAGGATCTAGATTTGTGTTTAAGCTATAGTGAACTCAACACACACAAAACTTTAACACCCATTAAATGGGCCTAGAAATTAATTTCAAGTTTATAGGCATTTAATTCAGAAGCCCTAGTTGTAAACTATCCTGTATGACATAATAGATTATTGACTTAACTTTGATGTCCGGAACGTCACACAATATGTGGTTTAAGTGCAATTTCCTCTCTGAGCATACTAACAGTTATTAAGTGCATTATTTTTCTGCAATGGTATTTTTTTTCATTGAAATAAGACCATCAAAAATTTTTGCACCTTGTTTCCCACCTAAGTAAGAATTATGAGAACAGACATTTATTTAATTGATTGCATCGATAAAGTGACATAACAGAAAGTGGCTAGTCCGAAATTTTTTCTAAGATATTAATTTATTTGTCATTTATAAATCAATTGATTAATTACATCGTTTATTTGTTTATTTCGGATTTCCATATGCAGGGCAGCCCTTCAGGTCATGAAGAACTGATCTCCCAAGGGGCCCTACAGACAATACAATTAACACATTACAATGATGAGATAATACAAATCATAAGGAAATAGATATATAAACATGTATCAAATATTAAAATAACACACATAAAACATATATTCAAAATGTACGCTAAGTAACAATTTTGTCAAATGTAAACGATGGAAACTAAAATAGATAAGTAGAATTTACCAAAACTTGGCAGTATGCCAAAAAGAGGGACAGTATTTTTTTGGGGGGGGGATGTATTTGTTACTTCAGCTGACCACATAAGTAGAATTTACAAAAACTTGGTAATATGCAAATAATATGGACAGTATTTTTTCAGAAATGTACTTGTTACTGCAGCTGACCATTAAACATTGATAAGTGCCAGATGAGTTATCTGTGATAGGAGATATCCACTAATTTGCATACTTATGAATATTAATTAACACATGGACATCAACATCATTTTTTAATTGATAAAACGAGGACACCGTATTTTTTGCTTGCCACATTATACTTTCTTCTGGGAAATCAGAAAACGGCTAAAAAGAGGCTAGCCTGGATATACATCCGTTTGGTTTATGCAAATTATGTAAAATAGGTTGCCGAATATCATTCATTTGAATTATGTAAAAATAAAGGCGAAGTGGTATAATTCCTTTACCTGATCTTCAAAACATTAGAATTGAAACTTGGTTGGTTATCATGTTTTCATCGTTGAAGTTAAAGATATTTGTAACAAACTGTTAAAGTGCTTCATTATGCATGTGTTCAGTTTATGCAAATACTGTAAATAAGTATTATTTATGAGAATTGTATACCACAATTTATGAGAGAAATATTATTATTCCATGTTACCGTCAAGACACGGGTTATCCTTGACCATACTGGTACGGTACGCGAATATTTTATTTACACAACTGTTTAGCCATATCGGTTAAATGCACTCTTCAAACGACTGGCAGCAAAGCCTGAAGCAGGTCAGTTTGGGATCGCTGTCGTGACTGCTCGTGTTGCCTGCTGTGTATGCTGTATGCTGTAGTATGCTGCACATGTACGTGCACAATAGTGAAGTGCTTGCACTAATGACCATAGTGCAACTTGTGTTCATTGCAATTAATTGCAGGAGTCATGATGCTTACCCGAGTCGATGTTTTTTCCGCATTTTCACTTGTCTGAGATCTATAGCCTGTGTGCTATCCAACTAAAAAGGAAGAGGCCCCTGAATATTTGAGAAATCAAGAACCTAATGACTTTATCTAATTATCAGGATATACGGAGGGGGGGGTCGCATCTCTGGCCTGAATATTCATTCTGCATGTTTCAATATTTTGCAAATTACTGTAAAATAGTGGTTTATTTATAAGAAATAAATCATAACAAATTAATGACTTAAAATTATAGCTACATAAGAAACAAATCATTACATCTACTACTGCTCCACCCCTCAACACACAAACACCCAGTTACCCACCCACCCACTCACCACCACCAAGCCAAATGCTTATAATCTACCTCTGTGGTATGAGGCATTCGCCGAGCGTGCATGGCTGCGTGGTTCTATAGGCATGCATCACAATGTACGAGTGCAGACCAAACTTGTGGTGCAGACAGCACAGCTGACGACTACTGGTCAGACTCCTACCCAGAGCACTTCTTCAAATACTTTGCCGAAAGTGGCTAAACAGTTGTGTAAATAAAATATTCGCGTACGGTACCTACAGATTTAAATGGAATATTAATTATTTATCCTTAATAACAATATAGCTAATTTGCATACCCTAAATTACTTTTTCTTTTACACATATCACTTCCAAAATGTTTTCTTAATAGTCTGTAAACTTCGATGCGAGAGTATAGAAATGAATTGATTGGTATTTTGCTTGACTATTTTACACAAAGTACTTGCAATCAAATTATTTTCGTAAATGATTGATAGACAGTCGTGATATTTATGTAAATTAGTCAAATTCCAACTTATTTGTATTTGTAAAAGAACTTTTCATGTCAGACCAGACTCCCAGAAGACAGGTAAGTGCATGTACTTTATCAGTTTTACCTGATAAATTACTTGGATAATAAATACATGTGATTTTATGCAATAAATGCCCTAATTTGCATATAATTTACATATTTACACATTTGGGTACCACTTTTAACTTTTGAAATTATGCTTGTCTGATTCTTTGATTCACAAACTAAATCTTTATGTGTCAGAGTGGTCATGTATGCAGGTAAGGGTACAAAATTACTCCGAAAATAACCAGTATAAGGGTCCAAAAGCTGAAATTTTAGCAGTTACCATGGTTACATTGTTATGCACTTTAGATGGTAAAAATCAATATTTCACTTGGGAACCAAGTTAATCGAATTCAGCACCCTCGAATTATGTTTACAAAGTCTGGTTCCCAGCAAAATGCAGCTAAGAGCCTGAACACAAGTGTCTACACTAGACTAATTGTCACAAAGTTACATAAAAAATCACGAAGACATCACGATCATTATTTTGAATGATATCACCAAAAACATTGTACACGAGCACTTTTACACGGGATTTTTTTTTCGAAACATTTATCCTCCCTATACTCAACTGTATTACAACATACACTATGACGCATGCATTTTGAGTTGAAGGGGTCTTTCTATAATGAAGCCCTAATGAAGTTTATTATTGGAAAATAACAAATTATTTGAAAAGAAATCAATGAATATTTTTTTTTCATTTCTTCTCCAATGCGAAGAGATTATCAAATGCAGGCGCACCCACAAGAGAGTTTTAATTCCCGTTAGCATCGTGATTCGGTTTCATATTATCCGTGAAATCGTTTTGATGGCTTGGAAAAACTTCCAACAAACAAAAAATATCAATATGTTCCTCTGGAGCGGTCTGAGAAAGAAGACTACACCCCGTAAAGAAGAAAGCGCCTCCTATCTTCACAAGACAGTGAAAAGGAGTATAAAAGATGGTGGCATTCTCTCCACATAATTATATCCAATGTTCTGAAAAGTCACATGACAGCAAAGATTAGGATGTTTGCAATAGTAAACCGCCTTTAGAATTGAGAAAGAATAGAGGTCTTGTCTAAAATATGGGGCGTATCCTCCTTACCACTGTCTTATGAAGATAGGAGGCGCTTTGTTCTTTCCCGGATGTGGTCTTGTTTCTGAGACCGCTTCAGAGGAAAATATTGGCATTTTTGTTTGTTTGTTGGAAGTCTTTCCAATTCATACAAACTGTTTCACGGGATATATGAAACCAAATTACTATGCTAATGTGATTTAACACCCTATCACTCTTATAGAGAGGCGAAAGTAGAAGTTCCAGCTCCTCTGCCGTGGTTACGCCTGCATTTGATAATCTCTCCGCCTTGGAGAAGATAGGATAACATTCATTGATTTCTTTTCAAATAATTTTTTTCTCAATAATAAACTTTACCAGGACATTATTATTGAAAGACCCCTTCAACTCAAAATGCATGCGTTAGAGTGTATGCTGCAATATTTTTGAGCAGGGAGGATATTTTATTTTAAGTAAGCACACGTTCTGTATGTGGGCAGCTGGTCCGCTAGTCCCCGTTGCAATCGGAACCGCTAATCACCGGGGTAATTTGGAAAAGGGAACTACATTTCCTTGCCTAGCTTACAAAGACATTGGGCAGATAGATTCTTAATAACTGTCACAAATTTGCGTATTCATAAGTGTTGTTTATTACGTTTTACATTAGAATATCTAAATCTCATAATCTTACCTTAAAATATAGTTGAAGGCACTTGTTAATTCATTTGTGTTATTACAGAGTAACTGTATAGTAAAAAAAAGTGGTGCAGGGAAGGTCCTATGACATTGCGGTGTTTATTCTGTTGATACAAATTACATGCAAATGGTCTAAATCACACATTTTATAGTGTTTACGCCAAATTATTTTTTAAAATATATTTACTTTGTATTTATTCTACCCTCACAACATCAATGAATATATTTTAGAGTCTTATTTGATGTCAAAAACTTACATAGTATATGTGGGAAATTCATTTTTCTTCGATGACGTCACGTAATTTGCATATTGAATATTCATGAATTTCATGAATACTTTGGTCCGCAAAATATCTCATCAAAGGTCATATTTCTATTCTTTGATACTGAAATTACATATATTGACTTTTATTCATTTATTTCCCTTGCTTATTACAAAGTGACTATAAAAATTGTTTCCAACAAGTCAGAAAGTGGAAATTTGGCACCCATTTTGTTTATGCAAATTAGATGGTCAAAACTCCAAAATTTCGTTTGGGAACCGAGTTTATTGAATTCAGCGTACTCGAATTATGTTAAAAAGTCTGGTTGCCAGCCTTTACCTCAAAATGCCGCTAGTAGCCTTAAAACGGGCTTTTTTCAGAAATGGCACCAGTCTACTACGTAAAAACAAAATCAACAAAATACTTTCTGGATTGTTGATTGGATACACCTAATCACGTGGTTTGATTGTTTATGTAACATGTTGGAAACTGATTTTATGGCACTTATCATAATCAAAGAGTTATATAAAACAAACAAAAATACTGATTATCTGATGTTATCACCAAAAACATTACACTCGACCACTTTTGATTAACACTTCTCTTACACGAGATTCTTTTTTAAGAACATTTATTTTATTATCATAAGTACATGTAAGCATACGCCCTTTGTGTAGGAAGTTGGTCAGCTAGTCCCCGTTGCAATCGGAACCGCTACATCCCCTTTGCCTAATAATTGGAATACTCATTATTCCCACTTTATTTGCAACTTTATTACTTTCGTGCGCCAGAATTATTATTCCATTTCTTCTTTCACATTGATCTTAGCAATCACCGGGGACCAGTGGGAAAAGTGAACTACATGCGGCGTTATTATTTCCTTGCCTAGCTTACAAAGACATTAGAAAGATATACTGTCACTAATTTGCATATTCATAAGGTTGTTTATTTTACATTAGAATTTCTAAATTTCATAATTTATCCTTAACATATGGTTGCAGACATTTGTTAATTCATTTGTGCTTATCTTATTACAGAGTAATTGCAGTAAAACACGGTTCAGGAAACATCCAAGTATGGCATAGTGGTGGTTATTCTGTTTATGCAAATTACATGCAAATCGCCTAAATCACACATTTTTATGGTGCTTACGCCAATTTTTATTCTGAAATATATTGCTTTGTATTTATTCCATCCTCACAACATCGATTAATGTATTTAAAGATTGGGTTATTGATTTGCACGTCAAAAAACATCTATATGAATCAAATCAGCTGAAATCATATCCAATGTGAAGATTAATATAAATAAACACCTCTCATAGAGACTTGGGGTAAAATATTGGGTTTTGGTGAAAATCTGGACGGTTAAACTTCATCCTTTTTCCATTTGCTCAGGAGCAAATTTAAAAAAATCCGCGACGTCAAACGTGCGTTCAAAAACTGAGTCCGATCAGCAGCGTTACGCCAAAGGTCGCGGCCAATGGGCGACTACGTTAGCCATCGAGGGCTGCTGCTCGTTCTTGCTTCGGTGCACAGGTACCGCAATTCGCATTTTGAAGGCAAAATTGAAACTCAGCAGAAAGAACAACCTTTGGGTACATGTCGTTATTAGTTTTTCTCATTAACAAACAATTCTATGCACGTATGGGATCTCAGACTTTCAACCCGGGCGATTTGTAAGTAGCTACTACCGTTTTGGTAATTGATAATGAAGGGACAGTATGGACCGATTTGCAGCATCCTTGCATATCAATAACCCAATCTTTAAGAGTCTTATTTTATGGTAAAAACATAGATTTATGTAGGAAATTCATTTTTCTTCAATGACGTCACGTGATTGGCCAAGCACATGTCACATGACATTCCTTAGAAAATACCTATTAAACTCAATGAAAGAGACAGCCATGCATTATGCTCCCAAGAAATATAATGCACGGCTCCAAAAAGTATAATGCACGGCTCCAGAAAGTATAATACACGGCTCCCAAAAAGTATGATGCACGGCTCACTTGCAAAGCGCTAGCGATAGAGTGCCTTGCGACAAGCGAGTGCCTAGTGACAGCACTATAAATAGCCTTCACTGATGAGCTTGCGGGCGCCGCACGCTCTGGCCTGACCATTCACAGCGCGCGGGCAGGGTGCGGCGGCCGCGCTGGGTGAGCCACTCGTGCCGCCGCGCGTAAATTTCGTCTACCTAAGAAATTTGCAGCTGTTGTTAACGTGTAGCGTCCTAAATTTATAATTAATTCTTCATTGCAATTAATTAGCAACCAAGTTTGTTCTTCTGAATGACAAGAGTGGCCGGGTATAGCATGTGTAGTGCAGCTATGCATACGTTACCTGTTTAAAGAAATTTGCAGTGCAGCTGCTAACGAGTAGCGTATTACTGTAGCGTCCTAAGTTTGAATTGATTCTTCATTGCAAAATGTTAACCTTCATTTTATTTGGGGGGCTTTGCCGGTCACTGGCACCCCACCAGTTCTGGGACGTAGATCAGAACAAATCTTGAATAGTGGTGTAAGATAATTAAGGTGTCGTATAAAACGAATAATTTATGATTTTGTTCATGCATTGGGGCACGTAATATTACACTCCGCGCGAGATTCGCCACTGGACTATTCAACGCGGCGCTACGCGCCTTGTTGAATAGACCAGTGGCTTGTCTCGCGCGTCGTGTAATATTCGTGCCCAATGCATTCACAACTCATAAATTATTCATACATTATTTATACATTTATTGATTTATCTATTTGTTTAAGATATATATCTATGAACAATAATGCGAGCGAGCGTTTTACTCATTTATGTAACTTAACATGCCAAGCTCTCCATTATTCTGCTGTAGTGAAATTCTGCCGTTACTGCCATTATGATTTCAACGGGCAATAACATGAAAGTGGATTTTTTATGCGCGAGCGAGCGAAGCGATCGAGCGCCTAAACATTATGTAGTTTTCATGTGTCAGGAATGCTCGTCTATCAGGGGATATGCACTTTATTATCTCATAGGTATGACGTATCGACAAAATGTGAATTCTAGGTTTAAAAATGATCAACGCGCAAATATACGAATATTATTGCACCCTTTCTATTTCATATTTTTGGTTTGAAGTTTGTCTCCTAATGAAATTTATACAGAGGTCATATGTTTTTTTTTTCCGGAAAGCCTTTTTTCAATGCCGGTTTGTTTACAATCTCACTGATTTCCTTTTTACATAATTATTAGTATTCAATTAATTTTCCCTTCTTTTACTAATGGCATGACATTATGACTGACAATTTGTCGGTAAAAAACAATATTTAGAGAGTATAAGTTAATTTGCGATCGAGCAGAGCGAGCGAGTTTGAAAATTTTGACATTTTTCCATCAAAAATTTTGTCGGTTATTGGGACATTTTGTTGGTGCAAGATGACGCGGTTCTCTTTTCTATTACTGACGACATGACGTTATGATAATATGATTGACAAATTACCGGCATAGCATCGTTAACAAAATCCTGGTCGTTATGCGAGCGAGCAAGCGAGTTCGAATATTTTTTGCGTTTTTACACTTCAAAAAGTGCCATTTCTTGGATTATTTTCGTCGGTACGAGATGTCATGGGTGAGGGTCTACATGTTCCGAAAAAAATTCCAAATGTTCCTACTAAACCCGGAAAATGATTTTTTGGGGGGAGGGGGGGGGGGGCAATTGCTCCCTGCCCCCCATCTGGCCACGCTAGTGCCCCGGGCTAGTGCATCAATTTGAAACTTGGAAAGAAAGCGTTCTGTTCTTTTTCCTCCAGGATGTTTTCCTAAACCTGCATGTTGCTCAGTTGCTGAAAATTTTGAATCTTTCAAGTTTCAACAGTTTAAAGATTGTGTCAGGGATGTGCAAGTCCATTACTTCCCTTCATTATCAATACCAAACGGTAGTTTAGTACTTACGAATGGTGTGTTGGAAGTTTGAGATCCATACGTCATGAATTTGTTGTTT